>BPLR01007469.1:0-72856 GCA_021605095.1 Caerostris extrusa
ATGCTCTTTGCATAAAGTCTGACGACTTGATATAGATTGCTGCGAGTACTCGCAGCTTTGCGCAGAGTAATTTTGCATTTTATTTTAGCCGGCACTGCAGAAGAAATTACTTACAATGGCGGATTCAATGTTTTTGCCGACGATGACGAACGAAAATGAAATTCGGGAGGGTTAAAAGAGAATTTATAACTCACACAAGCAACTGTAGGGGAACCAATCCGAATTGATCGATGAAGGATACTTATGGTACAGCTTCAGCAAGTTGTAAAATAACCACAATGGGAGTAACGACATTTTTTTCGTGATGCTCCATGTTGAGATGCTATTACCTCGAACTGTTCAATTCATATCACTGCGTTATACATGGGTATCAAAAATATCGCAGCATATATACTCTGCTTAAGGGATTATTACTTTGAATGCATGATCCTTGGATCGTTTTATGAGATTTAAAGATGATGAAATGGTTGTCCTCCGTTTATGCATCAATCTAAACATAGATTTTGAAGGTAAATTCTGGGATATTGTTTTGAAGTTAGAAAATGAAATTTTCTTTTGCTTTGTACTCTACAGTAATTGTTTTTTTATATAAAACAATTGTATTTTAGGTTACTGCTAAAATGTTAAAGATTAAAATAGAAGTTAGTTTTCATTATAAATGATGTATCAGTAGAATATATTGTTATGTTTATAGACTTTATTATTTTTTATTTGTTCTATGTATTTAATTGTACTTGCAAATTTAAATTTCAGCAGATATTTTATTAAAGTTTAAGCGTAAAGTTATCATTACTTTTTTGAACAAATATTTGTTTCCTTTTATGAACAAAAAATTCTCCCAATATTTGTGGTTATTCACATGATATTTTCTATCCTAATATATTATTGAATAAGTTTAACTACACATAATTACATCTAAAGTCGTTAATCTTCCTTTTAAACTATATATTGTGCTAGAAGAACAAAATACTATAAAATTAAATTCACCGAGAAGCATATAATGAGATTTAAATTTTTTTGTTACAACAAATACAGTTTACAATTTATTAAAACGAGTATAATTTATCCATTTTTGATGAAATATAATTATATAATTCTAGTGAATTTTTTTTAATACGAAAAAAAAAAAAATTTTTCAATACATAGACTTCGTATTTAAATATATTCATCTGAATTTATATTAAGGAAGTAACAAATATGTTATTTCATACAATGTTTAACAACTTAAATTTTAATTAAATTACATATATCATTTTATGAGGTTTAGGCACTGATTATTTAATATTTGTCTCTTGTCTATAATTTAAACTTTTAAATTATTTTTTAAACTTTTAAATTTTTCAATTTAAACTTTTTAAATTGAGTGGAAAGATTTATATATCATTTTTAATACTATGGGAATTATAAGCAAACTAAATGGGGTCTTTTTTTTTTAAAGCAATTTTACAAAAAAACACCCAAAGTAACTGATACACATTGAACAATTTTTTGTATCAATCCTAGCTGTTTAAGAGATTGATGATGCGTAAGCGTAACTTAAAAAGCCTATACCGCAACGGATGACAATCCTTATCTCTAGAACGGCTCGCTGCGAAGAAATTGATCACTTTTTTTCCCAAGCTTATTTTATATAACCCTAAAAACATAACTATCAACTTACTACAGCTGCAATGATAAACGATTTAAACGAGACAAAGATAAATAGTTTCTGCAGAGTTGTTCAATATCGACGTCGTGATAACAGTCCTTAAAAATAATGCCTTGCATAAAACTCTGACGACTTGATATAGATTAAGCTGCAACTATTCGTTGCTTTTACACGGTGTAATTTTCGCATATTTTTTTCTGTAGAAAAAAATAGTGAGTAGTAATTTAGCCGGCACGTGGCAGAAGAAATTATTTTGCAATGGCGGATTCAATGTTTTTATGACGATGAGGAAGAAAATGAAATTCTGGAGGGTTAAACGAGAATTTATAACTCACTTACAAGCAACTGGAGGGGAAACCAATCCGAATTGATCGATGGTGGATACTTATAGTACAGTCAGTAAGTTGTAAAAATAGCCGCAATGGGAGTAACGACATGCTTTTCGTGATGTTCCATGCTGAGATGCTATTACCTCAAACTTTTCAATTCATATCGCTGGGTTATACATGGGGTATCAGGAATATAGTAGTATATACACTCTACTTAAGGGATTATTACTTTGAAAGCATGGTTCTTGGATCGTTTTACGAGATTTAAAGATGATGAAATGGTTGTCCTCCCTATATGCATGAAATCTAAACATAGATTTTGAGGGTAAGTTTTGGCATATTGTTTTGATGTTAGGAAATGTAATTTTATATACTTTATAGGCTACAATAATTGTTTTTTATTTAAAACAAATTGCATTTTAAAATTAAAATGTAAAAGTTATTAATCAGCTTTTTTTATAAATGATATATTAGTAGAACGTAGTTATGATTTAATAGTGTGATGGTAAATGTTTGCATATTGTAAATTTTGCATATTTTTTGATGTTAGAAAATATAATTTTCTTATTTTTTATAGGCTACAATATTTTTTTTAACGTAAAACAATTATATTTTAAATTATTGTTAATATGTTAAAGATTAAATTAGTAATTAGTAGAATATATAGTTATGTTTATTGCCTTAATTTTTTTTTCAAATGTTGTTGTTTATATTTTTCAAATCTTTAGCATTGTAAAAGAAAGTTGATTTTAAAATTATTATTGAGATTTTTTTACATAAAAAAAAAAATTTTAAACTCATATTGTTTTGACGTTAGAAAATATAATTTTAATGCTACCATAATTTTTTTTTTTGTAAAATACTTATATTTTAAATTATTGTTAAAATATTAAAGATTAAATTAGTAATTAGTAGAATATATAAGTATGTTAGTCTTTATTTATATATTTTTTTCAAATGCTATTGTGTTTATCATTCTTAAGCACTCACTGACTGAAGGAAAGTTGATTTTAAAATTATTATTGTGATGTATTTTACATTTAAATGCCTTTTAAAATTTTATTACTTAATAAAATTCCAATAAAAGTAAGCCCAATTGATTTTAAAATTATTATTAAGATGTATTTATATTTAAATGCCTTTTAAAATTGTGTTATATTTTAAGGTATATTTAATGAAAATAAACAATTTATTTTGTGATCACATCAACTATGTTTGAGGATTTTATAAGAATTCGGAGAATAATAAGTCTGAGAAAAAAAACTATAAACATCAAACGCTTGTTCTATACAATCCAAAATTCAGACAAGATAGTTCATAATGTGATATTTAGTGTAAATTGATGCCATCTTACTTATTAGACATGTTTCTGTTTTTCTTGCAATGAAAAATTTGAGATGGCAGTTTCAAAAAGGAAAGATGATAGCTCGCAATCTTTGGTTCTAAGCACATCGATTAATTTTTTTTTTTTCCTGCGGAAAAAATGGAATATTTTACTTTTATAATTGTATGTATTTATTTATTTATTGTAAAAATTTAAGTTAATGTAAAAATGTTAAAAGATAAAGAGAATAGGAAACAAAAAATAAATAAAACTTAAATATTTATCTTTTACTAGAAACAATATTTTAATAGCATAATATTTTTTTACTTTAAATGGAATTATCTAGCATTAGTTATTTTGAAATTTTACTTTTCTTTTCTACAAAACTATTGTATTAATAATTTAAATTCTTTGCTTTTATAAATGTTTTGTGGATTAGAGATTAAACTGTAAAGAACTGTAAAAAATATCAGATTAACTATTTTTTTCTATTAATTTCAGTTTATATCCATTTGCATCTGATTAAAAGATTAAAAATTTCGATTAATTTCTCGAAATATTTTATTGAAATATAAATTTTTAATAATCTAAGATTATTACTTTCTGAGAAAACTACCTCAAAAATGGTTATTTTAACAATGTCGATCTAGAGTTCACCTTCTGGTCATAAGCTGTTATAAAAATATTTAAAAACGTGCATAAATATTTTTCTAGATTAAACAATTAGTTTTTAAAATGCAGTGTATAAAAATTGCTAGGAATATACGAATATTTATAACTCGCTTATCAGTAACTGCAGGGGTTAAAAACCTATAATGAATGCTGAAGAACAATTACAAAATTTAAAATTCTAAAATCACCACAATATTCATATGAACGTTTTACATGAAGTTACATGTTCAGAATTTATTACCTTAATATCTTTCTTCCTAAGCCTTGGTAATACAGGGTGATTATAATTAAACCCACTTTCAAAATGCTGTAAAAAAAAAAAGAACCACTCTTAACAATCAGTTTAAATTTGAACTGCAGATACTTGAAGAAAGGGAAACGGTATGGCATCAAAAAAATGTTCCACCGATTTTTCCCATCCAATTTTGTATGGCATTGACGTGATGGACGGGCTGTCCACTAACAATCTCACAACTGTTGAATGACTTGGAAGACACTTTTTCCATCAAAAAATCAAGACAATCGAGCAATTGACCACTACAGTTGGTTTAATGTGCAATTCATGCCAAATACATTATAATTTCGATTGATAGCGATTATCCCCAGGCAGCCGAATTCACTTTCTTTGTGCCGCTTGTAGCGCCCTCTATTAATACACTTTGCAACATTTTTTTGATGCCGTACAGTTTCCCTTCTTCATGTATCTTCAGTTCAAATTTGAACTAATTGTGACGAGTGGTTCTTTTTTTTACAGCATTTTGAAAGCGGGACTTTAATTACAATCAAATATATGACGTATGAAGAAATGGCATATATTCTTCTTAAGTAATTACTATTATTTTAAAAGTACCATTTTTTAAATTTAATTTCTGATAATGAGGAAAAGTAAAATCTGTCAACCATTTAAACATTAATCTTAGCATACATTTTTAAGGGAAAATTTGCTTATTATTTTTTTAATTCAAATACAACATCCTCCTTTTATTCCACAATACTTCCTCGAGGCTTACAAAATATTTTTCCATCCTATTAAAATCGAAGATAAAAAAATTCTAATTTCATGGAGATAAAAAAAACAGATCATTAGTATGTAATTGAAGTTCATTTACATCAAAATTTTTCAAAAACATTTTGTTAAAGCTGTTTTCAGAAATACAATGTTAAATAATAATAATTTAAATATTGTTAAAAAAAATAAGTTTTTCTTACAAACTCTGTCTTGTTGAGAACATTAATTTTTTTTAAAGCAATACTACTGTGTCCAAAAAGTAAAAACCAATTTTCAATCTAAAATTACCGGAGGCTCATGGAATTGCATTTTTTTCCTTTTTTAGATTACTGGCACTGTCCTTGACTGTGTGAAATTTGGCGTCAAAATAGTCGTTAGTGTTTGAGTTACCCTTGGCTTTGTGAGACGCTAAAACCGATTCCAGCGATTTTTTAAATGTCTGAATTAATTGAGCAAAGAACTTGCATTCAATTTTGTTTGCGGAAACGTATAGAATGTTGTAGAAGGCATTCGGTGAGCATTCCTATATCATAAAGAAATGTTTAGTAGCGGTATAAAGAGTTCAAAGAAAGCAGAGAACGCGTTGAAGACGAAGAGCCTGTGGTCAACCGTCAACCTCAACCGACGAAGCTCAAGTCTGAAAAATTAAAGATTTGCAAAACTGCAACCCATATCCTTCCACAACCACCGTATTCTCATCGTGCGACTTCTGGCTATTCCCCTAAACTCAAAAGACTACTCCGGGGATAACATTTTGAGTCGAATGAAGAGATTCAAAGTGAGGGCCATCCCTGCCGATGACTTTTTGGCATGCATTGAGGATTGGAAAAAAAGGTCAGGGCGGGATTACTTTGAAGGCGATGAAATAAATTTAGAAGAATAAATAAATATTTTTTGAAAAAAAAAAAAAATAATGGGTCTTACTTGTTGGGCACAGTAGTAGATGCAAGAAGCAAACCACCAACATCTAGGTCTTCAAGAATCTTGCAAAATAAAACTATATTCAAAAGTTAAATTAAATACAATTCTGAAATTTATCAGGTTTGCTCTATTTCATTTGGAAATAAATTTTCGTATACTTTCTGATTACTGGCCACTGAAAATTAAATACACGCATTATTGGTGACTACTTCAAAAGACACTAAAACTTTTAAGCAAGTATCAGTTTGAAACACGAAACTAACAAACATTTGGAAAAATGCATAAAGAATTTTTGAAAAAAATAATAGGTCTTACTTTTTGGGCAATGCAGTAGAGTAACTTTCTCAAACTTTCTTGTTTGTAATCTGCGTAAAATACAGATAATGTTTGATTGCTTGCTTCCTTAAGAAAATAAGAAAAATATGTGAAAGGTGGCTGCGATGAATGGGCAGTAGCAAAGCTATAGAGAAATCGCATCAAAGAAATACTTACCTCGATTACTCGTAACTCTTTCATAAAGGTATCGGAAAGGCATTCATGCCTGACAAATGATGAAGCAACATTTACTGAAATGCCAGACGAGTAATTACGTTTCGGTGAATAGATACAATGATAACAAAAGGTGTTTTTCGTCTTAGCTTACTTTTTCTATTCATTTCTGCTATGGATTAAGGCTTAACAATAAGTATTAGTAATTTATAATCATTATAAATAAAATATTGTTCAAACAGAAAGAACAATTCTAATACTTATTTCTGTTGTATAACTAAACACAGTTTACTTAATTTTCTTGATATGGAATCATGTAAAATGTTAGTATTTGTATTTTGTTATCATTCCTAGTTATAAGAAAATTTATTCAATATTATAATAAATTCTTAAAAGAGGATCGATTAATATGTATCAAGTGCATACTTATATAACAAGATAGACACATATAGATTAACATGTATTGAAGTTTATCAATAGTCTATTTTATTGTAATACATTAGATAATAAATCATTATCAGTAATAAATCAATAGTTTGTAAATATAAAGAATAATCTAAGAACAATTAAATTTCCTTTCAATCTGAATATTGGTATGTATGTGTATTAGATTTTATGATTTTATTAATTGGTTTAGAAGATATTACCCAGTGTGACACAAGATATATTTTATTTTGGTACACTCAATAACGAAAAAAAAAAAAAAAAAAAAAAAAAACCGGAAAAATTCAGGAAAATTTTTGCTGGAAATAAATTTTAGTAGAGCGTCACTTCAAATATATAGCAAAAAAATTATGGATACAATAATATTAAAAGAAATAAAAATAGATCGAAACGCAAATTTTCTACAACTTCACTGTAAAACTATTCATAATCACAAATTAAATCGTTTTGTAATAATTTTGTTGATTTTGTCTTAAGTAAAACATTCATAAATACAGATTTATTACATCTTTACCAATGGAAGCAAACAATTTTTAAAATAATACAGTTTCAGAATGTTTAACGGTTCATTTGATTTTAAAAATTATTTATTTAAACAAAAAAATAATTTATTATAATTTTATGGCGAGTTTCAACAATACACATAATAAAAATTCGAAGCTTACAATCTTGAATTAAGCAATCGAACTGAAGAAAATCGAACCTTACAATCTTATAATCAATTTTCAACAAAATTTCTACTTCATTTGTCATCTAAAACAGAAAAACCTGTATATTAAATAATTAGATTAAATTAATTAGGTACACGAATCTCAAGAATTTGGAATTCTTGAAATTCGTTTTGTTTTTAAAACAGAAAATTATTGCAATTGGCATGAGCTTACAACGGTCAGTTTTATATGCATATACATATTATAGAACAAGTTTTTTTTTTTTTTTTTTTTTTTTTACAATTTAAAATGAATATTATTGAACAATTATAGAATACAAAAACTATTTAA
This sequence comes from Caerostris extrusa, assembly GCA_021605095.1. Taxonomy (NCBI): domain Eukaryota; kingdom Metazoa; phylum Arthropoda; class Arachnida; order Araneae; family Araneidae; genus Caerostris; species Caerostris extrusa. The sequence continues at coordinate 7,838 of BPLR01007469.1, forward strand.
ATATAACTAATAAAACTTTAATTCAGGTTGTAATTTAATTATTAAGATTATATTTTGATGATTGTTTTTGAAAATTAAAATCATTTTGATAATTGTTTATTATAGAAATGTACATGAGATGGAGTCATGAAATAAATTTTATTAAAAGGGCATGTAGACTTATTTTCGTGGAAAAATAGCTTGATTTGCATGAAAAATAGCTTGATTTGGAAAAAAAAAGCCAGATTATTACCAGAAAGAATGAGAGAAATGAAATGTGGCTCTAGTTACCAAAAATGTTTTGTAAATAATAAAATATAAATATTTTTAAAGGATAACTGTGACTATTTTCATTGGTTTGGCATAGTCTGCACCATTCCGCATTACTATGCACAGAGCTGAGATTCAGTTTTGGGAATGATTTGGATGAAGTTATGCCACCACAATTTTGAGCGAATGTTGTCAACTGTAACATCTGGGGAATCACATCTTCCAGTTCTCCACCTCGAGTCTAGTGTACCGTGAAATGGAGTCTTAAATATGTTTAGGTTTAAATCTATCTTACGTTTAATATTTCATGGTAAAATGTATCAGATGAAATATCCAAAATCCAAAATTCTTTCAGATTATTCCTAGTGAGAATGAGATCCATGAAGTATGATTTATCTTTTGTATAATGACGATAGTTGGAATATATCGAGATGCCCATTTATTTAAAAATTCAAAAGTACTGTATTTAAAAAAATACTAGATAAAATAATTTTATTTTTAATCGGTCAGAGTTTCCTTTTATTACACCAATCGATATAAGAAAACTTTAGTAAACTATACAGTAGTTATTTTAGTGGTCACAAAGAATTTATAGGTTGCAGTGAAACAGAAGAAACATTTATATAAAAAAAAAAAATACATTAAAATAGAAATAACCCTGAAATAGCTGTGGCGGAAAATAAAGGCAACCCTTTTCACAATTTATGATTTTTCGCTGTTAAAATTGAAGTCATTTTATTCTGTGCTTTCACAGACAAGCTACTTTATTTCAAGTACCCGTTTCTTGATAATTTTTTTTTTTTTTCAAATGAGGAAAACACGAAAACAGTTTACATTTTTAAATTAAAATAATAATAATATCTTTTTTATTCCGTTATGTCTAACTTATTGTTAGCATTTTCTTTTCTGTGCAATCTCCATCATCAATTTATCAAATGTAAATTTAATTTAATAAAAGGAATCAGTGGTATAGTAGTAGTGCAAGCTTTTAGTTATTAGTTATGCTGTGCGATGTTCATCATCATTTCTGTTAAATGTAAATTTTATTTAATAAAAGGAATCAGTAGTTTTAGTTATTATGGAGTTGGCAAGCCAATTTAGTTACACACGCATGACAGACTTATTGTCACTAAAAACCCTTAAAATTATGCAGAATTATATATTATGACATGCTTACAAATACTGAATAATAATAACTGCATATAGCGACTATATATAAAACCGCTCGCTCTGAATAATAATAAAAGCAGATAGGGCTCACTCAGGGGGAGGAGAATGGCTGGCGGGGTTGATCCATAACCATTTAAGGTGACTCACGGTAATGATGGTAATTCCCCTCAAGGCCATAAGTGAAATGAGTCCACGTGTTTAAATTTATGCTCACTTAATGCTTAGGTTCTTTTATTTTTTGTTAAAAATTTAGCAACTTGTATCAGTTTCTCTATTTTCCTTTTTTTTTCTCTTATTATCGTTTCTGTATTTGTTAATTGAGTACTTTTCCTGGATTAATTTAATTAATTTTTCATCAAGATAATGATGTTGACATTAAGGACGTAATCGATAATCTAGCGAAAGAGAAAATAATGTAATTATGTAATTTTTTTCTTAGAAAAAAAAATTATATATTTTTTTTGTTCAATACATCTCAGTTTTAGTGTTTGCTTTTTTTTATGTATTTGTACAAAATTACTACAATATAAAATTATTAATAAAATAATTATTATAAAGAAATAAAACTTCAAATATCTTCTTCATTACCTAAAGTTTAGCATGACCAATGATTACGATTACACTATATTATTGTTACTATCTAAACGATTGCACTATATTTTGTTGAGCCCCATCTTAAGGGCACTAAAAAAAATTCAGGGTGCGGACTTGCATATATATTTTAATTTTTTTGCAGAATAATTTCAGTGTTGATTTTGCATGTTAATAATAGATAAAATATTACAGCTCATTTGAAGAATACTGAAATGAACATTTCCTTTCAATGTGTTAGGTTTTGTAAACCTTCCAGTATTAGGAAATTGTTTCATAATTAACGACAAATAAAAGTCTTAAATAAATCATTTAAACAGCCTAGAAACTGTTGATAAAAAATTGAAAATACAATTTATTCAATTTATTCGTATTTCAGTCAATTTAAATTTTATATAATTTTAAATAGCAAATAAGATACGCAGTTTTTAATTATTTAACTTTTTTATTATTTTATCTCATCATTAATTAATTAATAATCGCGAATTTTTTTAATAATTCGACAAATAAATAGTTTAAATCATATAGATTATGCGTAATTTTTCCTATCTTGTATGTTCTGTTTGTAAATAAACCTATATTAATATAATGTATTTGTAAAAGATCAATATTTCTCAAAACGTTGACTAAGATAATTAAGAAAAAAAAAAAAAATCTTCTTGCAAAATAGAGGAAAAAATTTGCAATTTTTATATGAATTGCATTATTAAAATTATACTTTTAGAGAAAATTAAAAATTATGTTAATGCACTACAGTTTTATTCGAATTACATACTATAAAAAAATTTCAATCATTACCGGTCATAAATTTATAAAAAATAAAAATAATTATAATTAATAATAATTATATAAAAACATATTCGAAAGAAATACTGAATTAAAAAACAACATCAAATAGTTTGATATTGGCTGCTCTAATTGTTGATAAATTCCTCATCAATCTATATAAATATTTTTGAAGCTCAACATGAATCTCAACTTTGACAGATCAACTTAAACTAATCTTTAATAGAATATGTAATAATTGGAAAACACATTGATAAAAAATATATGAAACAAATATTTTCTAATAAGTATGTTATAGTAATCTTACTTAAATAAACCGATAAAAAATACTTAAATTACAGATAAGTTATTTTCTTAAGATACATTATTCTAAAAAAATTAACTAATAATTATTATTCATATATATTTTCTAGAATTTAAATGAAAACTCGTAAAATAACAATTTTCTGTTACTGAACATTTATATTATAAAGGAAATGGTTTCAAGGAATTATATATTTTGAAGAGAAAATGTATCTTCAATGAGCCACATGAAATTTAATATCTGCTTCTTACGTAACATAACGGTATTTCCTTTATTTTAAGAAAATACAGAAATCGCAAAATAATGCGAATGCAGAGGAAATTTAAATGTCATAATGTCAAAGGCACGGAATCTGAACATCATTGCTTCTGTTATAAATAGACAACGAATTGCATCTCTTATTACTTTGGGGTATCTCGTTTCAGTCAGCATTTTATGCTAACTGTGGGTTTTAGAGGAGAAGAAATACAGATATATGACCCTTCAGAAAGACAGGAGCCTGTTTAAGGCTTACCATGAAAGTCTCAAAGAAGCCAAGGCTCATTTCAGTGCAAGTGACGTCCATTTGATAGGGTAGTTATTTGTATGACTTATATTTAATCACGCAGAAAATGACAATGTCTGTTTCGTTTATGTATGCATTATTATTGTTCATCGTAGAAAAATTAATTTTGCACTGTATCGTATGAATAAAATGAAACAATAACATGCATGATAATGCTTTATTCTACTTTGATTTAGCTTTAATAACAATGCATATAAATATAATGATACGTTATATGATATACATCATGACAATAAAAGTCAGAGTAATGTTTATACGAAACTTATTTTATACTTAAAGGAATTCAAAATCACAATTACAAGTAGTTTAATATATATATTATTTATTTATCCTTTATCTTATTATATGCTTTATTAAAGATAACATTTTATAACAATAAAATAAAATTTTAGAATAGTATTTAGGATGGATATTTTAATAAAAAAAAAACAAATAGCATGCACTAATTTGCAAATAAATAGAAATAGAAATTATTCTAATAAAAATCTTGGTCAATAAAGAAGTATCTTTTAATTTTCATTAATTCATGGTTTTTGTAATTTATATATAATATATTTATTTTTACAATTTTTATTTGCACATGCAGAATTTCTGAATACATTTAGCAAACCACAATGATGGTGTTTCATGTATTGGTTTGTTTGGACAATCAACACGTAAATAATTAAAATCTATAATAACCTGCATTTGATAACTGAAAAAATCCAATTATCCTCTACCAGAATATAAAACATTATTTACATCTAAAATATTATAAATTTTCATAAAACCTAAAAGATTTTACATGAAGGCCTATAAAAAAAAAAAAAAAAAAAAAAAAATAGGGAAAAAATAGTTTTATTACAGGAAAAGTCTCCAGCTTTCATGATCTTTTTCCAAGTTTAATCTAAGTAACAAATGTATTTTTATTTCTTATCGCAAACTTTATCATTTTAGAATCTTCATATGACGATAAGGTTAAAATGGAGCACATTTGTTGGCACTCAAAATTTACTAAAATGAGTTTGCTATTCTGTACTCATATCAAAGGAAAAGGAGAAATGTCCGCACAGGATGTCTCATTAAAAATGCGAGAAATGTTATCCTCTCGTGATATTCCACTGAGTTTTCAAAGCAAGAACTAACTACTACATTAAATTTAATCTTCATTTACTTGGGAGCTACTGCTACATCGGTACTCTTCTGGATTAAAAGGATATTCTTAAAGCACATTTTTAATCATAAGAGCAACGTAAGTCTGAAGAACTGTTCTTCTAATGTGATGTTGCGGTGACGATTTCAAAGAAAAAGAAATGGGCACGGTTAATGATTAAATGCTAACAATATACTACTGTGTCCAAAAAGTAAGAACATATTTTCAATTTAAAATTCCCGGGGCTTATGGAATTTCAATTCTTTTCCTTTTTACGTTGCTGGTACTGTCCTTGACATCTGTGTGAAATTTTACGTCAAAATATTCATTAGTGTTTGAGTTACACTTGGCTTTGTGAGACGCTAAAACTGATTCCGGCGATTTTTGAAATGTCTGAATTAATTGAGCGAAGAACTTGCATTAAATTTTGTTTGTAGAAATGTGTAGAATGTTGCAGAAGACATTTGGGGAGCATTCATTTATTGGAAAGAAATGTTTAGAAGTGATATAAACAGTTCAAAGAAAGCTGAGAACGCGTTGAAGACGAAGAGCCATCTGGTCGACCATCAACATCAACCAACGATGCTCACGTCGATTAAATTAAAGATTTGGTGCTTGTAAACAGTCGATTTCTAATTAGAGACCTTGCTAAATATGTTGGAATTTCAAAAGGATCTGTCAATTCTATTTTGGGCCACAAACGCGTCAAATCTCGATTGGTACCGAAAACATTGAATGCGTCAAATCACACTTCATTGATTCATCGTGACTTTCTCGCCAAAAATGAAACCCATATCGTTCTACAACCATCGTATTCACGCCATGCGACTTCTGGCTATTCCCTAAACTCAAAAGCCCACTCCGGCATCACGGTTTGAGTCGAATGATGCCGCGAGCTTTAAAGGCCATCCCTGCAGCTGACTTTTTAACCTGCATTGAGGATTGGAAAAAAAGTTGGCATAAGTTCATTGTGTCCAGAGGGGATTGCTTTGTAGGCGATGAAATAAATTTGGTAGAATAAATAAAAACAATTTGCAAAAAAAAATAATTTGTCTTACTTTTTGAGCACATTAGTAGATGCTAGAAATAAGCTATCAACATCTAGGTCTTAAAGACGCTTACAAAGTAACTATCTTCAAATTTTCTATATTGTTCTAGAATGATAAGTTAAGTACAATTCTGAAACTCTATTAGGTTTCCATTCCATAAATAAATTTTCCGTAACTTTCTGATTACTGTTCATTGACAATTGATTACACGTTCTTGGTGACTACTTCAAAAGACACTATCACTTTTCAGCAAATATCAGTTTTAAACACGAAACTAACAAATGCCAGAATACTGCAATATTAATAAAAATTTATAAAAAAAAAAAACTTTTCACAAAATATACTGACTCACTATGTGACAGGCAAAAATGGAGGTTGTATTTTTAAAAGTTCATATTAAAAATTTAAAAATATTTAATCACTGATTTTTTTATAATTGTATACATTAAAAATTATTCTAATAATTTATACTCAGAAATTTAAAGTAAGGAAAGTAAGTTTGTGTACATTTAAAAATAAAATGATTATAATTACATTAAGTATATGTATTTTTTTAAATTAGAGTCATTGCTTAATAATTAATTTATTTATCTGAATAATCCGATTGTCTGAGGAATATAAAATTAATAACATATAAAAATGTAAATTAAATTTAAGTAGTGCAGTAAATTTCGTTAAGAAATTAAAGAGTATTTTTATTTCTTATTTTTTATTAAGAATTTAAATATAAGACCACTCATATTATTATTGTAGTTGATTAAAATGTAATTGAATAAAACAAATCAACGATGAAAAAATCCAAGGAAATGTTGTTAAAAAATTTAGAATTCGTGTATATTTTATTAATTTAAAAACAACAGCTTCATTTTTATACTTAAATATACGTTTATTTTTATCATTATTTTGCAGTGTATATCTGAGATATTTATCGTTGTTTAATAAGTAAGTAGTCTGTAAAAAATAAAGCCATTGCTTAATTAAATAAATCATAAATAACACCGTTAGTTGCTTGTAGGATTCTAAGTAATCAAAAAGCCGAATATTTTAGATTATTGTAAATATTCAGATATCATGAGAATGGCATTTTTTTAAAGAATATCAGTGAATCTCGTTTTCCATTGATGAAAGGAAGGAATATACATCGACAGGTGAGACTTGCCTACCGAAATGACTTGAAAGGGAAATTGTCCCTCATTTGCCTGTCGTATAGAAGAAAATCCAGAAAAGCTCTCTCCGAAAAGCCTTAATGTCCCTGCGGGACACTTTGGACATTGTCAAAACCGTCACCGAATCTACTCATTTCTGACTGCAATGGGCCCAGGCAAGGATTCGAATTTGAGCCCAACCGCTCTTTATTACTGGACCACGAGTCAAACGTATTGTGGATAATAGAGAAGGCGTTGTATCTCAAGTAAACACAAATTAGTGTAAGTTCTTTGTAAATAAAAGATATAATAGAAAGTTTTTTTGCATAACGTTTTTTTAGCGTCCGATATTTTTTCTCCCTAGCGCGCATGCTCAATAGGAAATTGAGCATACATATCTGTAATAATGTTTCTTATGAGCATGCGCGCTAGGGAGAAAAAAATATCGGACGATAAAAAAACGTTATGCAAAAACTCTCTATTAACTTTAGGCAATTTAGGTACACTTATTTAGTGAAGTTTTAGTCGTATCAATGAATATTTAATTATTTGAAGGAAATGTATAACTGCTTTAAATATTGTACTGTTTAATTTATTTGTATGGAAATCTATGTTCTTAAAATTAAAGTTTAGGCTCAATTACAGGTACATTTAAAGTTTAGATTAATACTTTAAAATAATTATATTATTATTTTTTACCCTCATAAACATTATATTCTAAAATCAAGTACAATAATATTAAATATTGTTCATAACTATATTATTCTTTTCATCATTACCAGCAATATATTGTATAATCAAGTACAATAATAATAAATATTGTTCATAACCATATCATTATTTTCATCATCATGCACATTGCATTGTAAAGACAAGTGCAATAATAATAAATTATGTTCATAACTATATCATTATTTTTTTATCATCAACATTATATGGTAAAAACAAGTGCAACAATAATAAATAATGTTCATAAAATTATAAAATGAAAAAAAAAATATTTTTCACTCATAGATGAAACAAATTGAATTAAATTCATTTTAGAAGTGAATTTATAAGTAAAGAAAACATCCTTCGTGGAATGTTTCTATTCTTTAAATATGATTTCGAAGAAGCTTTGAAAGGGAACAATTTACTCTTCAAAAATAAAGATATTAATTCAATATTTATTCTATATTTTTTAAGAATTTCTAAAAGTGAATATTTTTAGTTCTTACTCCTTTCCTCAGCAATTTAATTAATACAGAGACGAAAGAATCTTTTTAAATGAAACATAAATTAAGTTATGAACATTCTATTTTCAAATAATAATAATACATTTTTAAATTTTATTTCATAATATTTAAAGAAAATACAATAATCGATGTATTCTTTTATTCTGCAAGGGATCCTTCTATTAAATATTTATTTATTGATTCCAGCAGTAAGCTGAAATTTAATTATGATCGGTAAACAGATCTAAGCCAAGTTATGAAAAGTCGATGCCTGGAGCATTTCAATTATTTCCAAAAATGTTTCTTATAGATTTACTTTCTTACAAATTACAAGATAAAAATACATATTTGAAGTAGAGTTTCGATTTTTTGAACATTACACTTTTAAAATTTCTACTAAATTTATAGTTTTTATTTCCTTTGGCTTGATCTATTAATTTTTAATGTTTTGTGAAATTTTTATTCTTTCCTCAATTCTCAACCTTTAAAACCATCATTGTAATTTTATTATATTTGTCGTTTAAAAACTCAAAGAAATATTTAAAAAGTTTTAAAAAACTATATTTACATTTTTAAAATGTTTTTGTGCGTTACTATTTTTACTATTTATTTATCTATTTTTACACTCTGTTACTAATTTTACTATTTATTTATTTTTTATTGCGTTGTTATTTTTTAAGCATGTAACATTTAAAAACATAAAAAAAAGACCAAGTAATGAAAAATAGAAAGAAAAAAATTATAACAAACGTAATAATACTTACATATTGCAATTCTGCTCTTAATAACAATATGCTAATGAGGGAGATATACATAAATTGTCACTTTAGGTAGCTTTAATTGCTATGTTTATTTCATTTTTAAGTAGATATCATAATTTTCATTTATTATTTTAACATTTTTTTTATTATTTTCACTCAATATTTTGGTTTATAAGTTTTAATAATATTTTTTTTTCTTTAATGTCATACTTATGTATGATTAATTGAAATTAAGTATACTTCTTATAAACTTCATGTTTTTGCATGCTTCATTATATTTTACAATTCGGGTAAATCATTACTAATTTATATACAAATAATCTTGATAATAATTTTTAAAAATAAAGATTTAATTTTCTAATTTGGAATGTTTTAAAATTATTGTCTTGATTTTCAAGAATTTTTCATCTATTTCAATATTTTAATTCAGAAATTTACGAAAATGTTAATTAAATTTATTCATTTTGTTTAATACTTTACAATATTTTAAAATATCTTTTTGAAATATTTGTAGATAGCAACTATGTTTAAGTAACAAGTAGTAATTTGAATCCTTCAGGTTATTTGCAGAATTTGCTCTCTAGAAAATTCACAGAATAGGATAACTTCTGCAAATGGGAATTCAATTATAATTTCTACATTTCGAGCCATGACCATTTAAATTAAATTAACAATATGCATCATGAAAATTTTAGTCCCTACATAAATTGTATAGGAATGTTGACAAATTCTAATCTTTGACTGGGAATTAATTAGTTAAATAAACGAAATTATCTACCTAATATTCACACTTGTTATTTGTATTTCATGTTTGGTTAAAATTGACGTAGGAATAGTTTATCTTAGTTTCAGATTGGGAATAAATTGGTAGAAACTAAATCGATGATTGTATAATTTATTATGTTTGTATGCATTTTCTGGGATAGTCATTTTAAAAAACAGTTTATTTATAACCTAAACGTAACCAATATGTCAAATCAAGCAGCAGTTATTGAAATTCAAAAATTTAAAAATCTTTAAAAATGTGTTTAGTAAGCAAATCTAAATAAATTGCCTGGTTAAAGAATAAAACAGTTAAAATATTTGCAATAATATCCTTATGGTGAAAAACTTAATTAATGAAAATGCATTTTTCATCTATACATTTACTTTTCTATGTTATATTCATTTAAAGAGCCATTCATTGGCCAACGATAATATACAAGATGCAATGTCACCTGATGTTAAAATTGTACGTCGTAGAACTTCAAGCAATCAGAAGTTTGAATATGAAGGTCTTGCTTTCGATTGACTGACTTCTATGATGTGATATTTGAATAACAAGTTGAAACCCAGGTGGCATTGTGAATGGGCAAATATGTCTGAATTCTATTTCTAGCTAAAGATGAGAATTCTAGATAACGTTTTTAACAACTGATCAATATTTTAGCCATTGAATGGTGTTATCAGATTTATAGTTAGAATGACTAACCTGGTTAAGTATGATTTTAAATTTTACAAAATCATTAACACCTAGCTTTAAACGCTGAAAGCCAGCTCTAAATAGTTATGGAATAAGGTTTGCTTTTGCCACAAGGGGCTGGAGTTTTTCTCTAAGTCAATTTGGAATCAATTACCCCATGTTGGTATGAGAGGGACAGCATCTTTGTTCATTCTACAGAGAAATATTTTTTTCATCTACCCATCGTATATCGATTAATTTTTGTACCCAATTTCGACAATAGCATCATAACATTCTGTAATGTATCATCAATCATGTTTATTAAATTAATAATCATATTAATTGTAGAATCAAAATATAAAAGTCTTATCAACTGTGGGTGTAAATTGTGGTGAGTAACAGCCTTTCCAGGTTTTGAATACTGGATAAAGCTGATTCTATTTTAAGACCACTGTTATTGTGACAAATGAATTCAGCTTAAAATACCAGGTATTGGTAAAGAGGGAAGGAATGTTAGATTTATAGAACGATATCTTAGCAGAGTAGTCTTGTGAAATAGACCGGAAGAATGATCCCGCATACTAATATAATGTCAAATACTATGAGTTATTTCAAAATGGAGATAAAAAATAAACATGCCCTTTTAAAAGGTTTCAGGAATTTTTTTGAAAGGAAACCAATTCTGAAAATAAAAATTTTGTTGACATTTGGAAACCCCCTGAGAATAAAAACAGCTTAAACTTTTGATACTTTTAAAGTGAAGAATTTTATACAGACATCTTTTTTTTTTTTTTTTTGCATTTTTAGTAATGTAATGGGATTTTCATATACTATTTTAAGATTTGGTACATTGGCTTTAAATCAAGTGCAAATATGAATAAATAGGAATTATTTTTCCTATTTACAAATATATTTTTTAATATAATCATAATTTTTTTAAAATTATATAAAGATTAAAGCTAATGTATACGTAATTTTAATTGGAAGAAGTAATACTATTTATAACTTTAAATAAAAGTATACATACTAATATTAAAGTATTTAACGTTAGATTAGTTATACTCCATTTTTATTTGTATGTTAGTTGCTAATATCTTGAAATAAAAAAAAAATAAAAATAAACATAAAAATAATTTAACTACATTGAGTTAGTATAATTATTATTATTATTATTATTTGGTTTGAGTTTGGTTTGTTAATTATTGATCGCAAACAAAAATAACAATCGAAAAGTAATCCATAAATTCAATGTTCTTCATTTAAATATTACGCTACATTAAAATGTGTTAATTAGAAGAAATTTTTATTTCCAAAATACATCGCTTTTGAATTTATTTATTAATTTGCAATTAAGCCTCAATTAGTCGATATCATTTTCTGTCACGAACGCTCGGTGTGTATCTCATAGATATGAAAAATTTTCAATGTTTTTGAATAGTACATTAACTTCTGTTATCTTTTAAATGTATAAAATAGGTTTTGAAAGAATGATGTGGTGTACTGTGAGAAAATGAACAATTATAAATTTATACAATATTACATAAATATGATTTGTTTGTTATTTTTAAGAAAAATTTCATTGGAAAAAAATTAATAAAAAAGAACATACAAATACGCGGAAATTAAAGAATTACGTCAACTAATCTTAGTTGTTACGTCAACGTATTATAGATTTTAAAACACATTTTATGCTTTTAATTATACAAACAATCTCTCGTAAAATTAGCAGACAGTATTGGTCCAGTTTTGCCCAATCCGCGGACTAGCATGACTTTTCTTGCAGACTACATTATCATACATCAATATTATTTAAAAATGTGATTTTTATATACTGTGACGATATATGATAATTTTAAAAACTTTTTATATGTTAAAGAAAGAAAAGTATAGAGAATATGACCTAGTTGTAATTTAATAAAATAAAAATAAATATAAAATAATTTGAATATAAAAAAAACATTTTTATTCAATATTTCCTAATTTCTTTTGAAACTTGAATATATGAAAAGTTAATAATCCCTATCTGCGCTATTTTAATCTGAGTATGAGAAATCATGTTCCATTCATAAACTGTCCGCAGATTAGCTGCGGTTATTGTCTCAATAACATATTAACCATATAATAGATATACCTCGTTTGCATCATCAATCATTCAATCAATTCAATCTTCAGGAATTTCTGTGATTAATTATTTCGAAAAATTAATCAAAAAATATGCTCTCATTATCAGTGTAACAACATTTGTCAAATAGATTGTTTATTTATTTTTAATTAAATTATATTATGTGTATAAGCCGATTGCATAATATGTGATAATTAGACAAAAATATTTAATTATAAATTACACATATAAATCAAATTAAACTATTTTCAAATAACTCAACTGAACAATAGAACAGTTGTTACCGTTTGTTGTCTCTTCTTTCACCGCTACTCCGTTTTTTAACCTTCTCTCTTTGACATTAATCATTTTTTTATGAATCAAATGTCACTTTATTGAAGCATGCCATCATCCAGTAAGGGGGTAGATTCAAATGAATAGCATCTAACACCACAGCCTTCACATGTATTTATAATTTATTTATTACACACATATATATATATATATATGATTTATTTTGAATGGCTTTTGATATGAAGTGTAATTAAAAAAACTAAATGTTTATTAGCAATAATAAATCAGTAAATCATATTTCTTTAGGGAAAGATATTAATAAAAATATTTACCATACTAGATATTATTTAGAAAATTAAAAATAATGTTGCACTTTATGATAGTAGTTTTCTTTATTTTCAGTTAAAAAATTTTCTAGTTAAAAGTATAATTAAATTCTGAGCATTTTAAATTTCTGGTTAGAAATTGATTTATAAAACCTGTATTAACAAAATAAACCTTAATGAAGATTCGCTCTTATGTCTTAAATTCGAAACAAAAGATCCATTAACGAAAATTTTATCAAAGCTTTTTTTTTTTTTTTTTAATTCTTCTTCTGAATTACTAAATGGTTTGATACGAATGCTATAATTTATTCATAAACCTAGTTGCCAGATTCTGCAATACTTACATCTAAATAAATTATTTAAATCAAGCATAATAAATGTGAGCAGCAAAGAAGGAATTAGGCTCATTTTAGTTTAATGTTGGAGATATTTAATGCAACAATAATCTTGCACTGAGAATTATTCTGTTGTTTATACGGGGTTTTTAGCTCATATAATATACATTATTATCTCAAAAAGCAACATTTTTTATTACCGAGTATGATCAGATAAGAATCAGAAATATTCGAAAATTAGAATTTTTAAACTATATTAATAATTCATGACAACATTTATAAGATATTTATGCAGCTTAAAAATTTTATGCCTTTGTCACTGCTTCATAAAATATAAATGATATAAGAAAATATCTAAATAAAAAGGAATTATTGTACTGTACTTATTTTCCTTATTTCTTCTAAACTTAAATACATTGTATAGATATAAGATACGAAGTAAATTCAAAGATCAAAAATTGAATCAAATAGGGTAAAACAAGATTATAAATTTGATTTTCAAATTTGAATCTAAGCAAGTTAAATTATTTGAATAACTTTAAAAAGTGAAAAGTAAACTATCAGTAAACTTTAAAAGCCTTCTGAGATTAACATTTCATATTTGGTAAATGTAGCGATTGCTCAATGGTCAGATAATAACGAATATTACAATGAAGGGGATTAGAGGTTTGTGCTTATAATTCCACTGAAACCCGTTACATAGTATGAAAATAAACTTTGTTGCGAGAGTTATCAAAACTGAGCAATATGTTTATGGACAAAATGTTTAATAGTTTCACCTCTTGTGTTTAAGTGATATGTATATAATGCGGTTTATAAATGTAAACTATTTATGTATGTTTAACCCAAACAATGTAATTACCCTTAATTACCACTTTAGAAGATATAATTTACTCATATATATATATATATATATATATATATATAGGCTCATTTAATTAGTATAATTTTTATTTAATTTTCCAGATGTTTCATATAATAATCATATGTTACACAATAATCATAATTAATTTCATATAATAACTTTTACAACTAATTGTTCTGAGAATGATTATGTTGTTTCTATGGGATATTTTGCTTCCCTATATAAATACATAATTTTTCTAAGTGCAATATATTTTTTTTATAGCCGAGTATATGTGGAAGACAAATATATAAAAATCACAGAACTGTATGATATAATTAACTATCCTATTTAGTTCTTAAGTTTGTCAGTTCTTTTTTTTTTTTTTTATATTGATACATACATACTTGAAAGTGCATGTATGCATATATCAATATCAACAAAAAGAAAAAAAACAGACAAAGAATGAACTAAAAGAATGGCAATTTTGCAAAACAAATATTACTATACGTTTTCATACGGAAATCCATGTATAAAAAACATTATACATGGATTTGACAATCTATTTTATAAAATTGTATAAAATAGTCCCAATAACATTCGCTTTACATTGAGGATTTTTTTAAAAACAATTTAGAAACAATTAAAAATCCGAAGTGAGCATAAGATTCAGTAACGATACCGATAGAAACATTAAGCATTATCACGCAGTTTTTCAAAAACAAGAGGATGGACATATAGAAATATAAAATACATGATATATATATATATATAAAATATTTTTATAAAATATAGAATAACCGGTTGTGAAACAAAGTACTATAAATCAGTAAAACCCAAACGAAGTTAACAAAAACCAAAATAAATTAATTATAACATCCTAGAGATATGCGTATAAAGGAAAACGTATTCCCATGTTATTTTGCACGTTAGATGACTTCATACTTCACACAACGTCACTCAACACACAACACGCCTAAAACACATCTAGTGATGTATTTCGATAACATGGAGTACACAAAAATAACCTTCCGTTTCGAGTCATTCAATTTTTAGAATGAAAAGAAAAACAAATCGGCAATGAAGCTTATTTTATATAAAGAAACAAGTAATATAAAAAATAATGTCAATTCCTACTTTTTTTCACTATATTGCAGAGTCCTTTATAAATAAAGTTGAAATTTTCCCTCTTACATCTGGCGCCATCTATTGGTAGATAAATGCAATTTAATTCTAAATAAAAATTAAAAACTAATTAATTAAATTTAATTACTGAATTAATATTTGAAAAACTGTATTAACATCAAGTATCATTCATAAAAATTTCAAAAAATGTATTAGAACTTGAGTGGAGGAATAGAAAGAGTTTTATTAACGATTGGAAATTTGAATAAGATATATATAGCGAGTGTGGGAACTAATAGTAGGAATTGAAAAATTGAGTCACGAGACGAAACCTCGTGACGATTTATAATAATATGGCCATTAAGAGTGTGATTGGGTAACAAAATTTGATTAATAATAAGCATATCTTAATGGGGTGATTTTTTTTTTTTTGCTTGTAGTAGACGTTTGTGGTAATTGGGAACATGGGAAAATGTGATCGTGATGTAGAAATTCATAAAGTATTGGGTTGCGAGAGAAAAATGAGAAAATGTGCAAAACGTGAAAAATTTGTGTAAATTGTAACAATAATATACTGTGAACAATGAAATCATGGATTAAAAAGTAATGATGTAGAAGTACTTCAAAATCTATTTTTTAAAAGAGTATTATTAAGTCATTTTCTATGTTTCTGTTTAAAGGCACTATTGTTATAAATAGAGTTAATTCTTGAGCAGTTGATTAATGATGATATATTGGATATATCATCATTAATCAACTGCACAGATATTGGAGTTCCAAAAATTGTCTAATGATAGAGAAGTGGAATTATTTTCTTTTGTTCAAAATATTGATTTCTGATGAATTATAAATGTTAATAATGTTTGAAGTGATTTTTAGAAGATTAAAAATAACTTTTCTCGTTTTTATTACGTAGAGGTACAGAAGCGATGAAAAGATAAGCTATTTGAATTTTGTAAAATTTCATTTATATTGTTAAGAAAATTTGGTAGAAAATTTGGTAAAAATTTGCAAATTTGGCTGGTGTTTGGTAAATTTGAGTTAGTAATTTTAAAGAATTTGTTGAAAGCAATATTTTTTTCCTTTTTTACTTACCACATTAATAGATTTGAAAGTAGAAGAATTACTCAGTTCTTTTACAAGCAATTTGATATAAAGCAGCTTGCAGAAAATACATATTTCTTAAAGATTTTAACAATAATCTTAATAATAAATTCGGCTTGGAAATTTTTATTGCCTTTATTAAGGAATTGTAGCAATAGAAGGTAGAGAACTTGGAAAAGTAGAATTATCTACGAATGATTTTTTTATTTGTTTATAAATTTTACGAATCAATTACTTCAATTCGAATGAAGGTTGAAGATGTTCAATTTCAGAATGTTTTCTTTTTTTGAGAAAGAAAGTTTAATTATGTTCTTTTAGCAAGGATGCCTTTAATATCCAAGTCATCAACAATTCTAATGTTACCGGTAACAATATGACGAATGTGGATCAAGTAGGGAGGAAACATTTAACCTTTGCTGCTGTATGTAATATATATATATATATATATATAAACATTTTTTAAAGAGAAGATATTATGTTTGAATTTTTCTGGTATGTCTGTAATGGAATTGGTTAAGAGTTCCAGGTTGTCACTGAAAATGGCTTTAAAAGGAATTTTATTAAATACAGAGTGCTGGAAGTCGAAATTAAAATAAATTGAGGGCTCAGTCGGGATAAATTTATTAATTCTTTATTTGGTAAGATGGTACATTATTTGAAAATGAGACTTATGTCATAAATTTTAAGGAAATATAAGAAATTATTGTGTGTTTTCATGTTTTGGATATAATCTTTGGTTCATCATTTTGGAAAAATAAAGTTCTTATTTTCTTTCCAAGAAAAAGTGGCATGATAAATTTTTTTTAGTCCATAAATTTTTAGGAATTAATCGGAAATTTTGGAAAGTTTATCATTAATTTAGTTTTAAGAGATTTTCTACAACCTCTATTTACATAGTATAAATATTGTAGAGTTTTCAAATTCTACAATATTTTCTGGAGTATAACAGAAATAGTGATGATCGATGGTGATGGTATGATGATGAAGTATGACGCACACATTTTCTTTTACAAAGTATTTCTTCTTTGTCGTGGATATAGTCTATTATGTGAATATAGGCTTATCTGAAATTGTGTATGCTGAAGTGACAGGAAAATGGAATAAATCTGGTCATATTTTTTTAATATATTGTATGTACTGCTTAATTCTAATATTAATAATTTTGTTTGTTTGGCCTACATATGTCGCTGCAAAGAATACATTTCAGTAGATAAATGCAGCTGTTGTCTTTTAAAGCTGAAAAGATTAATAGCAACAATATTTATTTTTAGAAAATCTGAGTATATAGTTTATATTTTTTTATCAAAACATAATTTTTAGAATAAAGAGGAGAATTACTGTTTATCGGTGAATGTATATAGAACAAAAAAAAAAATTGCATTATAAATGTTTTTTCTAAAAAGCTTTTCTTAAGATAAAATATTTGTTCATTTTCATGAAATCATTTGAGTTTTTCATATTGGTTGTCTAACATATATTTAAATATTATTTTAATGTTTACAAGGAGCTATTAGAAACAATGTGATTAAATAAGCATTAGTAGTGTCTTGATTCTTCAAAATAGTAATATAAAATATAATATATATATATATATATATATATATATATATATATATATATATATATATATATATATATTTTTACATATTTATTTCTTATTTTTGTAATTTAAACATAACTTATGAAAAACAAGGAATCTTTTCATCTCTAATAACATTGAGTGAAAATTATTATTGCTTTATATTATGAAGATAATCGAATTAAATTCACATCTGTAATCCTGATAAAAATTTCACCTACTTTCTATCAAATAACGTCTCTTCCCTCAACTAAAATCAAATAAAAATCGATGAAATTAAATGTCCCTTTCTAAAATATTAAATTTTAACTATGAATCTAATTTCATTTACTGGACTTCCCTCATACTGGAATAAGGCAAGGAAAAATACTACGTTTTTATCGAACTAACAGATCCCTACAAATCGAAAGGTAACACTTCATTTTAAATAATTGATTCAAGCAAGTTTTTATTTTGTATCAAATTATTGAATATATAATATATTCAGTCAAGTATGATTATAAAGATTGTTATGTTCTTTTATGAAATATTTTTTAAGTACATCATTGTAAATATTTTTATTTGATACATATAAGCAATATAATGTCTATTATTTTAAACACAGATTTCGAAATTTTTAAATAACTCACTTTTTGAACTTAAAGTGATAGTAAAGAAATATCGTTACTTTAAAAATAAGTAATCCAGTCTAATTTAAAAGTATAATAGAATAATTTGATAAAAATCCTGAATATTCAAAAGAAATTGAATTATCGTATTTCTATTATACAATTACAAAATATTTAATTTTTATGCAGTTTTCCAAAATATTTATGATTTTTTTTTTAAAAAGATGTTGCTGTTTCGTTTGTTAAAAGTACTGTTTAAATATTCTTCTACTAATACTTCTCTTCTTCTTGATATATTATTTGACTATGGGCTAAAGGTCTAATAAATTTTATTTGAAGAATTTTACTCTAAACTACTTAACTACAAGGGACTAAAAAGTTTAAACTATTTTTTCAGTCAAACATTTAGATCCTCGCGTGAAAACAAGAAATTCAAAAAGGGCATACATAAATTGGGAAGATTTAAAATACAGAATATTTGGAAAAGTTATTCGAGAAGAGAGCATCAAAAATGTAGAAAAGTCCACCTGGAGTAGATATGAAACTGTAAAATTTATTCCAGTATTTTAAAGTAACGAATATCGTGTAAAATGTATTGCTACATTGAAAATAAATATAATTATATAGACTTGAATGCAATTTCGTATATTTTTTTATATTTATTTACTTACATGAAATTCGGAATGTAATTTAGCTTAGTAAATAATGCAATGCAAGATTTTACTTTCTTATTTTGTGATAGCTCTGAAATACATTAATTTCACATTCAAAACGAGCCAAAAAAGTTTGTTGCTACATTTGGAGATTACACAACAATAATTGTTTCAATTTTTCTAAATATATAATATAATATTAAAATCCGATACTTAATTCTAAATTATATCGATATAAAAATGTTTGTTAATATGTAATTAAATGTTTATTCTTAGTAATCATATAGTTCGAATTTATAATTTTTTCTATTATTTATTGGATTTATTTGATTTATCTATTAAATGCTTTCTGCAAAAATACGTTAAATACGCACATTAGACAAAAATATGCTCAAACTTATAATCTTGTTGATAGACTTATAAAAGTGTTTAACATTATTAGAAAAATATCATTTAAAAACATTATCCTTATTAGAACATTGGCATTATTAAAAACTGTTAGCATTATTAGAAATCTACCATTTGAAAAACATTATCATTATTAGAAACATTATCATCAATAGAAAACTGTAATTTAAAAACATTAACATTACTATAAACATTAGCATTATTAAAAAAATATAGCATAATAAGAAAAATAACATTAAAAAACAGTTAACATTATTACAAACATTAACATTATTGAAAAACTATTATGGTTACTAGAAAACTATCCATATATTTCGATTATTGTTTTAGGCATTTTAGGCATATCACAAGAAGCTGATATTTTTAATATACTAATAAATTTCTAATGTTAATATCTACAAATTTTTCAGACTTTTATTGTTGTTAACTTTTTTTTTTTTTATAATTCAAATTTACTAATATTGCAATATTGATTGAAAATAATCTATAATTTTAATTTAAAATAAAGCTGATAAATTTTTAAACAATAACAGATATTTGGTTCTAATTTCTTCAAATTCATATGAAGAATTTCTTTAAAAATTATTCATTTTCTGTTTAAATAAAAGATTCCATTTTGAATACAAATTTATTTCAGATTCCACATCAAATTCACTATCACTTAAAAGAAAAATTTTTTTCCATGTAAATTATTTTTGAATGATACACAAATAAATCTTGACAAATATTCCATTAAAAGCACTCTTTACAGAGTGCAGACGTAAAAATGGTGTTATTAAACGATGCTTAGTAACACATTTTTAATAAATTAATTCCATACTTTTTCGTATGCCTTAAAATAACCAACTGTTACAAATTTCTTGTAATAATCTGGATCTTATTAAATTAGTTTTACGACGAGGGACGAAAATTAATTTTCATCCTGAAAAAAAGAAGCATGAAACACAGAATCTCTTCTGAAAATTCTAATTACATACATAATTCTGCTGTTCATTCTAATAAATCATGCTCCTTTTTTTTTTAATACTAGTTCTTAGTGTTGTTTATTATTTATCTTTTTTAATAACATACAACAGATGTTGATAATAATGTCTCATTTTCCTAATACAAAATATGTCTTGATAAAAATAAATCTCACTATATTGTACAAATTTCTGCAGTAATAACCAGTTTATTTTTAAATTACAAAAAAATCGCTTAATAAATCTAGAAAATTATTAACTTAATATTTAATTTCATTTTGTTATTTTTAGATAAAAAAATAAAATTAGAATGAATACAACACAAAAAAAGTTTAAAGCACAATATGTTTATTTATATTTTGTAATTTTCTATATATTTATCCATCCAGAATATTTTGATTCTTAAGGCCTGTTTTACGAATACATTAGAAAATTAGATTTATTTTACGTGAAATTTAGTGTATATAATTTTGATATCTAAAAAAATAATAATCACAACTACAAATTAATAATTAAACTACTACCTGAGGTATATGTTAATAAATAAATGTAGGCCTTTCAATTGAAATACAAAAAGTCTACATTGTTAAGAAGCGCACAGAAAATTCGTTATATGAATTTTAATGAATATAAGCAACTTTAAATACTCAACTTAATTAGATCTATTGTTATAAAAAATAAATCTTAATTTAATGTAAAATTGTATTGAAAATAAAATATTTTGTTGTTTTTTTTAGAATTAAATATTTGTAGATTTTATATTATATAGTATTATGTAAATATGTGAACTACAGTTTGATTAAATTTAATTGAATTACTTCATTTTTCATTTAATACATTATATATTTATTATTTCATAACCTTTTTGGTTATATAATATATCAAATTTTATTGTTTTTATCCCTTTTTTTCGAAGTTTCATAAATTTTTCGAGTTTAAATAAATGTTAATGTTCTTATATGCTTTTTATTCTAAAATTTTGTAAGAGCATTTCTTCTGGTAATTCTTTTTATCAAAAATTATATTTGAATTATTTCATATTTTTTTATCAAAAATTATATTTGAATTATTTCATATTTTTTTTATCAAAAAAATTTGAATTATTTCATATTCTTTTTATCAAAAATTATATTTGAATTATTATCAAAAATTATATTTGAATTATTTCATATTCTTTTTATCAAAAATTATATTTGAATTATTTCGTTATTGTTATCTATTAAATCAAATATATAAATTAATGGTATGATATTTCGTTCTTTATAGGCTGATAGATAATAAAAAGGAATTTTTCCACATAAAGGTAAAAAGAAATTATTATAATTTTCCAGCAGAAGAATATTTTATGTTAACAAATATCGTCAGCAATCATAAAATAATTAATATAAAAATTAAATAAATATACATTTACCTTTTGAATGGTTACTACAGTTATGACTGAGTTCCAATATCTGAAAAAAATGTAAAACGTATTAGAAAATTTCACATATTTTAAAATATGTTCAAAATAAACACTTTTATTTAAAACATATACATAACACATTCAAATTATTCTTATTTTTCATTACTCAAATTATTTTATGAATTTAATATGGTAAGCTATTATTGAAGATGCTAAATTTTCAAATTGGAATCCTTGTGAATATTGAAACTATTTGTGACATTTTT
Organism: Caerostris extrusa; assembly: GCA_021605095.1. NCBI lineage: Eukaryota > Metazoa > Arthropoda > Arachnida > Araneae > Araneidae > Caerostris > Caerostris extrusa. The sequence goes on from BPLR01007469.1 coordinate 30,252, forward strand.
AATTAAAATTGCTTTTACAATTCGGTACAATTCTCTTAATATATCATGAAAGGTATTGAAAACTTACAAATTTAATTATTTTTCAGTCACTTATTTAGTGTATTTAACATAATCTTTTATTTTTATTTAGGAGTTTTGTTATTTTTGAATGAATATAAAATTATAAATCAGAATACTGTATAGCAAGCTGAAGTTAGTTCAAGTAAGTAACTAAAATAAGGATTCATGTGTGTATATTTTATGCTTCAGAAATGCGAGATCATATTTTTACTTAGAAATGAAAAAAAAGAGATTCTTGGAAAATTACTCATACATTGCTGAAAATATACATAAAATAAATGAGCAAAACTGCCAGACTGCACAAAAAGAAATTTGTTATGTTCAAAATTTAATATACTTGATAAGGTAACTGATTAAAAATTAATGAATTCTTTATTAAAAATCTGTTTTTGCTACTTTCTTTTCACTTATTTGCATATGCTTATATAGATTAAATTTCATGAAATTTTCTTTTGTGATTCTGATTAAATTTCCTGTTCAAAGTTAATCCTAAGTTAGTTTCATGTTCACTTTCAAAAATGTATTCTTTTTTCCTAAATTGAATAGAAACTGAAAATAATTACTATTTCAGCATGTTCATATGATCTTTTTTATTTAGAGAAAAATATGAGCATGTTACAGCATGGAAGCTGCTACAAGTTGTAATCAAAAGCCGTTTTTTTTTTTTTTTTTTGATAAAGAAAAAGAAATGTATCTATTTAATTCATTTCATTAACATTTTAAAAGAATTTAAAGAGTTCAGGAAGCAGACGGGGAGCTAAAAAATGTCTGCTTTAGCTGTAAAAGTTTCTAATCATCTACAGTTAGAGCGAACAATATTATAAATATTTCGTTAAAAGTGGTCTTTTTAATACCTTGCATTTGAGGAGCTGAGCCTAAAGGTAAATTTTAAAAATACTGCAGCTAAAAGTGGCTGCTACTAGCTAAGTTTAATAGGAGTTAGTTACAGTTTGGGAATTTAAGAAAAGCAAAACAGATGTTATTACAAAATATTCTCCCTTCAGAAAGAAGCTGATGTACAGAAGGACTGTACAGCATGCTGTAATATTTTAATACTCTACCGAAGTACTGTGTACTGTAATATTGTACTGAAGTACTGTATACTGTAATACTGTACTAAAGTACTGCGTACTGTAATACTGTACTGAAGTACTCTACTATGCACTGTAATACTGTACTGAAGTACTATGCACTGTAATACTGTACTGAAGTACTGTGCACTGTACTATAATACTGTTCTGTGCACTGTAACACTGTACTGTTTTTGTAATTATTACTGTACTGCGTATTGTAATTAGTACTGTACTGCAATACAATACTGAAGTATTGTGTGCTGTAACACTACGTCCTATATACCCTATATCCTTTATATACATGAAAGTCAGACATCACAATGTGGTTTGATCTGGTACCAATAAATTATTAACGTTTTAAAATAATACAAAACTTTTCACAAAATATAAAAGAATGTAGTGAAGAACAACTGAAATAAACAAAATAATTCAATATATGCGGTATAATAAAATACCGAACAGTTAATATTGCAGGTCATTAGTATGATGAAACAAATTAGAATCATAGAGGAACCTGATGGCCGAATATCTGGTGCTCGGTGCTACATGTTTCGGGTTCGAGTCTCGGAGGTGCCATGAATTTTGTAGAGATTCGGAATCCACTTGATCTAATATGTCGTCTATCCCGGTCTAATATGACATCCCTACCCCAGAAAAAGAGAGCATCTCATGTTTAGGAATTTCCCTTCCCATGTGGGTCCGGGATAGAATAGCCCCACTGTTGCCCATGCATGTCGTAAAAGGCGACTACGATGCCCTAGCGACTAGGCACCCGATGCCCGGGGATATAACCGGGTGGGGTAAAGTCAGACGTATCCCTTTGGGTGTCCAATGTCTTTCTGGTCCAATCTCAAAGTTCAACCTTCTTGTTGTTGAAAATCTGAGAATACACAATGTGATGTATTGTTCCTCAACTGTCGTTGAAAAAGTATGCACAATCTTCCTACACATAATTAACATCATAACTGCAGATCTTTTTTTCAACAATTTTTATAATGTTATTGAACATTTGTATTTTCAGTTCATCAGTTCATTAACATTTAAAAAACAATATTGATTTGTAAGTTTGTTTATTTTTTTTTTACTTTAATTCTTTTTCTTTTTATTTTTATAAAATGTATAATACTCCGTAAAACCATAACTTTAAAGAATTTTAAGTCAAAATATATGAATTTATGCATTAATGAATAGATGAAAAAAATATGATATTGGTAAGAAATACAAACACATTCATTCATTGTTTAATTTTTGTCTTGAATTGTTTCTAATTTCGGAGTCGCACATATTCACACTGGAAAATGAGAGGCGGAAAAATAAGATAGCAGATAGTTATATGGAACACAGAACGGCGGGAATTTAGGCAATGTAAATTCTTGTAAAATTATAATTTTAGAATGAAAAAAAAAACTTGAAGAATAATGAAGAGCGGGAATCACAATGGAGAACAGTTACACACAACAGAAAGAACACATCTGGCAGAGATACAGAAAATGAAGATCCTAAGCCTTTCACGAAACTTCAACATTCAGGAAAGGACAGACGTCACCTCTGAAAAAGACGGATCTATTCGCAGAAGCACAATGCGACGAAAATCCGATATTCCCCCAAATTGGAATTCAAGTCTTCCTCCGAAACTGAGATTTAAGAGACACTTGCTCTAGATTTGAAAGTTCTTCAGCATCTGGTGAGCCTGAAGGCCGAGTGGCTAGCGCTCTGGCCATCGGTGCCATAAATTTCGGATTCGAATTCCGACTGTGCCATGGATGGTTCGGAATCCATTTTAAACTATAGGGCCCTTTCTGTTTAGCAATCGTGTGCACAAGATGACTGTAGAGCGACAAACCAATCCAAAAACTGAGCAGCTGCACTCAGAACGAACAAAAATATAAACATGCCACTTAAAATGATATATTTATTATCTTGCATTTAAGAGACCTGAGTGCCTAATGTATTGATGTATTTTAGGAGTGCAACAGTTAGAAGTGGATGGTACTAGAAAATGTAGAACTAAGTTTAATCGAAGTTAGTATAACAACCCAATCTATTAGTTGTAGGAATTGGGAATATAGATAAATAAATTTCATATAATTGAAATTTAATATATTAAGATTGCTGTTTTATTATCTGTTTTCTACATTGAAAAAAAAGGTAAATTAATTGTTTTAATAACATAAATTATATTCACTAAAATTAATAATAATGGAAATCTTTTAAATATATTAGAAAATAAATTATACTTAACGCTTTAATGTTAAACGATTTATTATTACATATTTAAAAATATGAATTAAAATATAAAAGTTATAATGAAAATTAAATGATTCTTCAAAGGTTATTTGTTTTTATTTCACAGTAATTTTAATTATATTTTGAGTATGTTTTCCTTAGATTGATAAAATGCAAATTATTATTTAAATCTTTACTTAAATCTGAATGATTTATTTTATGATTTATTAACTAAATGATTTATTTTAATGATTTATTAGCTAAATGATTTATTAACTAAATTATTTAAATTGTTAAATAATTTGATGAATAAACGGCTGATTACAACGTTATGCCAGACACAAAAGCTATAATATATTCGAATAACTATATGAAACTATATGCTGATACATCAATTTGCATTCAATAACTTTAGAACACCACGAAAGTTTCATTTTACACCTTTCATCAATTTAACAACTGATTTCGAGACTGTAAAATATGATTGGTCGCGGCAAATTAAATTTCCTCTCGCAAAGATATACGTTTAAGGGCATTTGAAGGTCTGGGAAAGATAATTAACTAGGAAGTTCTTGATTGATTGTCGAAAATATGTGTGGTGTTCGTAACAAATATATGCAGCTTTATGTAATTCTGAAAACAGACAGATAAAAGGAATCATAACTTCAAAGTTTGTAACATGCAAATATATCATGACTTCACAGGATAAGTCTTTCCAAGTTATGAATAGCTGTGCGTGTCCAGAAATTCGTCATAATTATAATTAATTCTTGGTATCAATAATTCAAAACTCAAACTGTGTTCCCTTTGTTTACCTTATCGGTGAAGTTTTCTGAGGAAGTATGAATGATTTTACTTTGAACTGTTGAGTTAAATTCTTTGAATAGTTAGGTTTTAACTGATTTTCTCAAAGAGTTTTCTTTATATCTTTGGTGTGATTAACTATTAGATATCAGTCTAAAGAACTTACGAAATTACTTATATTGCCAATTTAAGTTAATGTTATTTTGTGCTAACGAAGTTAATAAATTAGCAAGAATGAAAATTTTAAAAAGTTTTTATTTTTATTCAGAAATTACCATTTTCATTTCGAGTCCTTTGTAGATTTAGTAATGATATTAATTGAGGGTTGTAATTTTTCAGTATGCTAAAACTTTAAAAGGATTACAAGTTTTTACTCAAATGCTTGAATGTTAATTTACCATCACATAAAATATTACATTATAATCGACAGGAAATTATAAATTACAAATTTTTCTTTAATTTATATTCTTCTAAAAAGCTTTCTGAAATATTTAATAAAATATTCAAGTATATTTGAATTAGTATACAAGATTTAATGTTTAAAAGATGTTAACGTCCTTTAAAGAATTAAATAATCAATAAAATAAAAACGGCATGTAAAAAATAATCATAAAAAAGAAAGAAATCACTTTCAAGGAATTTTAATTAAAATTAATATTTTAAATGAATTATTTAACATTTCAATGTTTTTGTATATTAATGGAATTATTAATGATTTAAAAAATAAACTTTATGTGTAAACATAACAATAATATTTTATAAATATATACATTTTATTTGCCAGGGATTCAATTGAAGGGAGTTCATTAACTAATGGTTTAACTGGATATCAACACTTTGTCAAACTAACCGCAAATGCTTCAATGTTATTTGACAATCACATAAAAATGTTGCGTTATAAACGCCAAGAAATTATAAATTACAAATTATTCTATAATTATGATTGAAATCTTTTTGAAATAATTAATGAAAAAATTCCCGTATATGTAATTTAGTACACAAGATTTAATGTTTAAAAAATTTTAATGTTCTTTAAAAAATTGCATGATCAAGAAAATAAAACAGCATGTAAAAATATATATAAAAAAGAAAGAAATCCCTTTTCAAGGAATTTTAAAATTAATATTAAGCATTTCAATGTTTTTTTTATATTAATATAGTTATTAATGATTTAAAAATAAACTTTATGTGCAAACATAAAAATAATTTTTAATAAATGCATACATTTTTTTTTTTTCCGGTATTGAATTGAAATAAATTCACATTAACTAATGGTTTAAGTGAATAGCAACACTTTGTCAAGCCTATTTGAAGAAATAAATTTTATAGAAATGGTCTGCTTGCTGTTGAATTTTTAAAGAATTCTTTTTGAAAGCATCTTATTTCTGAAAAACATGAATTGAAGAAAAAATGCTGTTATATTTTTTGTACAGAAGCGTCAAGTATCTTGATCCTTTGAGACTTTGTAGAGGATATCCTTTTGAAAAAACTGACAAATATACTGTCCCTTCGGCATTTTAAAAGTGCGTTGTGTTAAGCATAGAACAACATTTTAAGTTGTTATGTCGTATCGAATTTGTTATTCGTGTCACACTTAAAGCTTGCTTGGAGGGGAAAAAATACTTATGGTGATTCAGAAGACATCTTTTCTGAAACTCCAAATATGTAAGATTGGTAAAGCGTTGACACAAATATCACTTCCTGTTTTACAATATTCATATGCTCAAAATTTCATGAAAATGCATAATACTTATTATTCATAATCATTTAACATTCTATAGCAATCGCAATTGTTAAATATTTATGCACATTAATAATAAACGTAATTTGCTAAAATAGGAAAGTTAAAAATAAATAATTAATATATTAGAAACAAAAATTTTAACATATATATTCACACGCAATGAGGAATAGGAAAACATAAATGAATCTAAATATTTCTCCTTTGTATCTCTTTCGGTTTTATGCATACTCATAAGAATCTCTTGAATCATGATTGTAAAATTTGTGGAGTTTCTATTTATTTGTGGGTATAATATGCTATTTAACAAATGTAAACATACATAAAAAATAAAGTTGAAGAAAGAAAAGAAGAAACACTAAAGAATGATTCGAATAAAATGTTAGAGGAAAAAAATATTTTATTTAAAAATATGTATATACAGCATCAATCAGAAACGTTAGACCACATCTGGAACGTATGCAAGCTGTTACCTTACTTGACATCGATCTAAAGAATGGTCTTCATCTGACATCGAATGAAGTTTAACGTTAGACCACGTCTTTGAAGAATTTTCTTTTTCCTTTTTTGTTGACAGAATTTTAAATTAAGAATACTACAACTACATTCTAATCAAATACCTCTACTTATCAGAATAATCCTGTTAGGGGAGATCTAGCATTTTAAGTGATTCAAACAAAGATACCAGGCAAGGAAGAAAATGGTTTAGAGCTTAGGACATAGTCGATATACTGTTATGAAGTTACGAATTAAAATCAAATGGTTTCTAAAGAAGAGTGTATCCCAGACGGTTACACTGCTGGAGGTAATACCTCCATGCTGTTTTGGACGTCTCCAAATATTTTTTCAGTTCCCATCTCCTTTGTTTTAAATCGGAACCAAAATTCTTCTCAAACCAGGGAGGTTTCAAGCCACACGAATTCGGCACCAAACGTCATGTCTGTGTGAACACATATAACGAATTTACACAGTTTGTACCTTAATCTATGGTCCCATTCTCTATGGGTTTATTGAGGATTACATGGAGGGTTGTTGATTATGACTAATCCAGTTATTTGTCTTCACAATCTGCTTTAACGTTGTATTGGTTCATGGTTCAGTCCACCATTCATGCTAACATTGTTGAACTGCTTCAGGTCTCTGACACAAATATTAAGAGATCATTCCATTTAACTATCCTTCATTAGACCAAATGTAGATCCTCTCTCAAATAGGGGTATTGGATCATACTTTGCATGAACCCATATGTGAATCATAAGTTCAAATTCAAAAGTCAAAGTATATAAATGGTACTAAATTGAAATAAACAATGCATTATTATAGAAATGTCTGGTTTTTATATTACTCTTATTTTCAGCGATAAAGCTCCAGCTATCCATTTCAAGCTTCATGAATTGACCACTAAAAATTCATCTTTAGATATTAAAACAAAAGTTATTTATATGTAAAATTTTGTCATTATAAAATAAATCCGTCTTGTTGAGACATTTTTTTAAAGTACTTTAAAAATAAATTTTACTAAAACATACTCAAGAGGTTTAAATAATAAACCTGTGCTATCGAAATAATTTTAAACTAATGTGTGTTGTAATATAAGGTTTACTAAAATATAATATTTATTAATACATTTTTTTATTTATATTTATATATTATTTTTGCACGTGTATTTTATTAATGTTTCATACAATTCAAAAACTGCAATTTTGAGAAAATTGCGATTTCTTTTGTGATTTTTTTCAGGTATTTAACCAGTAAGAAAGAACCATATTTACTTCAAGAGTAATGAAAGATATTTTTGTAAATTATCATATTTAAAATACGATCATTAGCTTTCAAAATACTATCATTACAGATCTCTGTTTAAATTGTTTTTCCATTAAAGTAATCAAGATATTGTTTTCTGAATCCTAGAAATAATCCATAATGTGTATAAGTTATACTATAATATATACATATGTTAGTATTAGTGTTTAGACAAATTAAGAGTTTTATAAGAATGCATTAAAAATTATTAATGTCTACATAGAAGTTTAATGAGAGTTTTGGTTACTAATAAGCTGGTTGTAGAGTAGGTAATGTAGTAATATAACAAGTAATATATAAAAAAAAATAAGTCAATTCCTATTTAGGTCTACAAAGAAAAATTAATTAATTAAAATTTAATGAATGAATAAATATTTGAAAAAACTGTATTAACATCAAGTGTCATCCATTACAAGTTAAAAAAAATGTATTTGAACTTGAGTGGATGAATAAAAAAGTATTTTATTAACAATTGTAAAGTTGAACAAGATATATATATAGGGAGAGTGTGAATGTTTTAAAATGTTAGAAAAATAGCAGAATTTTTTTAATATTTTAAATTTACGATCATTTAAAATCTTTTTATTATATTTTGGTCAGAAAACATCATTTGTAAAAAATTACTGTACAAATAGTCGGAATTGATAAAGTAGTTAATTTGTAGGTAACTCTATATATAAAACAAACAAATAATAAACTAACTGCCTGCTTGCCTGTTACTATTTGCTAATAGTATATGTCATGGATATGAATGATTCCTTTAATTGATTTAAAGTGCTATTTCTCCCACTTATGTCATATGCGGAAATTGGAGTTGACAGTTTCCAAAGCATCGGACACTTGATTTGTGAGATAGATTACATTTAGAAAGGGCACTAGACTAAAAGCTGATTAAATTCAGTTGATTACCCAGATAGTCTTGTACGAATTAATGTTTGGGTCAACAGACTATGAAATTAAGTTTAGGCATCTAAAATAGTATCTCAGAATGGCAATGAACAATGTTTCAGATTTCACTCTTAGTAGATAATTCATGGTATTAATAGTTCTTGCATGTTAAATCGATAAGTGTTAAAAAAAAAAAACCACGACAATTTTTCTAAATAAATTCCACTTTAAAATATAGATTATTATATATTTATATATTATTTTAGAGCATTTGATTTTAAATACTTTTGTGATCAGAATAGAAATTATTATTATAATATAATTAAAATATTTAGAAATATTTTTTTCTTGAAAAAATTAAACACTCTAAAATTGATTTAGAAAGAAAATCAAATATCCTGTAAACACAATTTTTTTTTCTATTGTGTGCTACATTCACATTCTGGCTCCTAAATAAGTGAAGATTTAAAAAAAAATCAGTTTTGGATATTTGTTTTTATTTATTTAAATTTTTTTAATGTATAGAAGTAAAATTAATTTGCGCCTGATTAACGCTAGCAAGAAAGAAGGCTTAAATTGGAACCTGACATTGATGTACATTGATATGTCTTCAGAAACGATAAGATTCAAAGGTGATTGCGAACAAAGCATCTTCCCAAGGTTAACAGTTCTCCTAACTAGTGAATACGTTTTGAGATTTTTTTTTATCTGTGCAACACAGTAATGTAAGCAACTACCAATGAAATTTTTTTCCAGAAAGCAATACATTTTCATTACACTGAAATGAAAATGTGTGGGTGAGCCATTTGTGGTATACATAGTGAATATGAGGTCTCCAAATACATACAAGATAACTAAAATATATATTTGAATTTTTTTTTTAAATTTTACTCTGTTACTGTAGTTTAATTTGCCTTGTGGCCTTATTTAGTTCAGATTAAAAAAAAAAAAAACCTGACTTAATTACAGTTGGTTTACTAAAGATGCAATAAAAAATGCTCAAATTTTTTTCTTTATATAACATTTTTGGAGCTTTTAGTTTATCTGAAATATATATTGTTTTTATTTCGCAAAAATGTAAAGCATTTGCAAGTTTTATAAAGTTCAAAGTACTGCCTTTTATTTTCTACAGTTTTCAAGAATAAAATATATGTGCATTTTTTTTTCTATTCAGATTTTGCAATATTTCTTGCCAGGATTATCTGACTGAATTTTGTAACTTTTTTTCAGATCTCAGAATCCAAGGTGAGAAAACTTTCCTTATGTCTTTCTACTTTCAAAAAATACCATGTTTTATGTATATTTCCTTTTTTTTTTTTTGTATCAAAAGGCGAACTTTTCCGGCTGTAATTTAAAATCCCCCAAATAAATAAATAAAAATGACTTAAAAGGAACTCTTTCAGAAATACCTTCATAGAAACACATACAACATAAGTCCTAACTCAATTCTTTTTAGATATTTTTTTTTTTTTTTTTGCTTTTTTTCGTCTTGCATTTTGCCACTCGAAAAGGTAAAATTTTTCAAGTCACCTAAAGTTACAATTGAAAAAAAAAAAAGAATTTTTTTCTTGAAAGAACTTGGCCGCAATTTTTCTTTGTCCGAACTTTTCACTTAGCTAGAGAGAAAAACTACTTTTTTTTTTTAGTGTGTGTCTGTTTTGTGTGCGGCAAAAATTCATTTTCTTAAAGTTGCTTTTCATTTCTTTCAAAAAAACTGTTACATTAATTTCTCCAAACATAAAAATAGTTGTTTAGATTTTGTTTTGACAATTGTTAATGAGATAACCCGTTTTGTCCAGTAAAAAATGTTTCCTTTCTTTTAACTTTCGTATTTAAAATATTTTTAGCAACAAAAAAATACATATAATTTAATTTTTTTTAATTAAAAAAAATATTTTAATTTTACTAGATTGCTTGGTATTTTTATATCATAAAAATTATGTGAAAGTATATTTGTGTTATAATCAGACGCTTGGAGCATAAATATAAAACATGTAACGCAGACAGAGAAATCCAACAAGAAGCTTCCAATTTTTAAAGTGAAATTATCATATAAAAGACTTCTTAATTTAAGAGAAAAAGCGTATCATCAGAGTTGTATAATGTCGAAAAAACACAGTAGTAAGAATGGGAAGAAAAAGCATACAAAATGCTTTTTTTTATTTCTATTAACTTTAGTATTTAAAATAATTTTAACAACAAAAAACTCATATAATTAAAGTATTTTTAAATTAAAAAATATTTTAATTTTGTTAGATTGCTCGGTATTTTTATATCACGAAAATTATGAAAAAGTACATTTGTTTTATAATCAGACGCATATAACATATATATAAAACATATAATGTAGACAGAGAAATCCCACAAGAATCTTCCTACTTTTAAAGTGAAATGATCATATAAAAGACTTCATAATTAAAGAGGAAAACGTATAATGTTGAAAAACACAGTAGTAAAAATGGGAAGAAAAGCATACAAAATGTTTTTTTATTTCTATTAATTTTCGTAATTAAAATAATTTTAACAACAAAAAAATTTATATAATTTAAATTTTTTTACATTAAAATGTTTGAATTTTTATAAGATTGCTTGGTATTTTTATATCCTAAAAATTATGTAAAAATACATTTTTGTTATAACCAGACGCATGAAACGTAAATATAAAACATCTAATGCAGACACAGAAATCCAACAAGAAGCTTCCTATTTTTAAAGAGAAATGATCATATAAAAGACTTCTTAATTAAAGAGGAAAACGCATCTTGGGAATTGCGTAATGTTGGAAAAAACACAGCAGTAAGAATGTGAAGAAAAGCAGACAAAATGCTTTTTTATGACGCGGCCTACTTCAAAGACAAAATCTTTTAGATCCTATTGCTTTGTTCTCTTTATTTTTTATATCATCAAATCCACAAAGAGAAATAAATGCATTGTTTTTTTGTCTCGATTTAGAGAATCTTTGACTTATTAACAAGAAAAAAAAATTTAGTTCAAATACTTCTGTTGATTAAAATAAGAGCATTTTTTTTGGGTGTGAAAGATAAATGTCTTTCATATCATCAGGGCCACGCACATTCTATTTAAGAATACCTATTAACAAATATCACTGGGTCACCACACATATTTGCTAAAAAAGTAGTATTCTTTTGAATCCATTATATTTCCTATGAATTATGATCATGTCTATGAAGATATTATTTAAAGAAATAATTCACTTTTGATAAACTGACAGTTAAATTGATAGCGAGAATGATGAAACTTATACAAGGAACCTAAACACCGGCCAGTCAGAGATATATCCGAAAGGGAGTGACAAACCTATTAATATTTGTATGTATCAGCTTCGAAAAAAAAGATAATTGTTAATTTGCAGTGTGGAAGGAACACCACCAATTTAATAATTTATTTTAAGCAGATATATATATCAGTACAAATAAATAAGTAATCATTACAAATAAAATACAATATCTGTTAAATGATGCGAGCTTTTATACACAAGAAAATTGTTTTGAAAATAACAATCCAAATTATAAGATTTGTGAGACTATTAACATGAATTAAACGCATTTCAGAAACACCAGGCATTCTATTGCTTAGAAATTTGATTAGTACTGAGCATTTCCGAGAAAATGTTTAAGCGATTTCATTAATAAGTATTCACTTGACTTGCTGAAATAAAAATTTAATTTTACAACTATTTTACTGTTGTTGGAATAACTGCTTAAGAATTTTTCTGGTTTTTCTTAATGCAAATTTGATTCAGTTTTTTATGAAATTTAGAGGAAGTGAATTTTATTTCCTGCGAATAACGCATTGAGAAAAAAAATTTTAAGTAAATTGTTATGAAATTAAATATTTTATATAGATTTTAATGCAATTGCATTAGGTTAAAAAAATTTATATCGTATTACACACTTTAATCTTAAAAAAATATTTCTGTGGAAATTCAGAAATATGGTTTTGTTAAAATTTTATCTATTATTCAATGTGCTAAAATATTCAGAGAAATTTTCCTTTTTATCATGCTATCGATTTACTCCAAGAATAGCACTATTATTTGAAGGTTTTATCAAACACTTCATATTATAACCTTATTTCAAAAATTTTCAAATCAGGTGTAGGAAGTTTATTTTTATTATAGAGATTTCACTTATAAAACACAATGGAAATCCCTTTAAAATTAAAATATTTTAACAAAGTTGTTTTTATTTCATTTAAAACAAGAGTTGAAAAGATTGATGTCAAAAATTTAGCTGCAAAAATTATTTTGTTTTCGGTTCTATTCATGGTTTTTAAATATAATATTACATTTTTTTGGAAAAATTTATTCATTCGCAAGATGATTTTAAATTGTATTTTTCTTTAAATTTAGATGATTATTTTCAAAAGTATACATACATACATACTTATATATATATATATATATGGGTGTGTGTGTGTAAAAAAAGTATACCAGAGGCAGACGAAAACAAACAAGAAGAGAATATGTAACATGACCATTTTGCAGACCAAAATTCTATTACTGGTTTTTCTTATATATAAAATATATGACAATGCAATTATCAAATTCAAAAAATTCTATTTTGCTTCAAATTCGTGCCTCTAAAAAATAAATTATTCAAGATCCTAAATGCGCATGAGCCGCAGCATAAAAATTGATAAACCTTTAATAAGTATGAGGATCAAAATGTTGTACGTCAAAACTGTAACGGCTGGACAAAGAAAAACACATATCTATCTAAACATATATATATATATCTGTATATATATATATATATATATATATATATATATATATATATATATATATATATATATACTATACATATTTGAGTAGGTATAATTTAGCAGACAGGTAAAGGAAGCATTTATAAAGAAATGATTATAATTCCAGAAAAACAATTTAAAGTAGTTCACTAACATAGAGGATGATTAGTGGGAAGTACTAATGAACTTTTGGGGTAATACATTCTCAAATTTTTCCGGATATGTAATTAGCGTAGAGATTGTTTATCATTTATAGCCTTAACTGCTTTCTGCAGTATGTTTTTTTTTTGAAATTTCAGCATTCTAAGTTTAATGATGGCTATTACGCATATACTTCATCAGTACCAAATCGGGACAGATGAGAGGCCATGAGAATATCTAATCTCCGTACACGGATGGGATTCCTGTATAAGTAGGTGCTGACTTGCTGTTAAACAGCCTTTTGCAATCTCTGAAAGAAAGATAATACAGCAATTTTCAGCGCATGATAGAATGCATCTACGTGTTGCCATTGAAACTCTGATATACAGTTAGGATGACCGAGTATCGAAAGTAATGGCACTCAAAACATTTTGCCATTTGCTAGAACAGTGGACTATTCAACAAAAGAATGGAATTTTCCCCAGATTCTGTGAGTGCCGTGAGGAAACAAAAGACAGATTCATTGGTGAATACTATCCTCTGCCATTATATCGTCCAAACGCATCAAGAGCAATACAATTCTTATCGATAAATTAGCACCATTTGAAGAATAGCCTATAGAAATCTACTTTTGGGTCAGACATTTGAAAATTTGCTTTTGATAATATTGGAACAACCAGTGCATTCCATATATCTTCTGTCAAGTATCTCATCACCTACAGCGAAAAATAACAAAATGCTGCTTAACTGACGCTTCCTTCACTTTTACGTCATTAACTTACAAGAGACACTTGCATTTCAGATTATTTGCATACGTCTTTCAGCTGTATATTCATCAGGGTGTAGCATTTTTTAGGTCATATAGTGTATTCAGCGTGAATTATTACATAAATTAACCACTCACTTTAAAGAAACTGCAAAATGTGAAATTTAATTTATAATTAAATATGATTCGAATCAAAACACAATAATAATCTTTATTGCTTCTGTGATGAATTTATTTTTATAAAAATTTCGATTCTGATTAACAATTTTAATGATAATTATAATATATTTCTATTCTATGATCAAAATAATTTACTATATACCATTTGAAAACGTGTTTTAAGATAAAAACTTCCTGGCAATAACAATTAAAAGTTCTTTTTATGAATTAATAACTGCATAGAAATAGTTATGGAAAACACATAATAAAATCATCTTATATATACTATTCACTATTAAGAATATCAAAGATTATTTTATTAAATGTGTACAATATTTTTTATTTAAGACTTCAATAGAAATTGAATTGAGTTATTAAATTAGAGAAATGTATTAAATAAAAATATGTGTATTATTTAAAATATTAGTTTAGAATAATTAATTATATATTAAGCTTGCTTCAGAGAATTAATTTCAAAATTAATTTAGTGAAGTTCAAAAAACATTTTCTTTTCAAACATCCTGCATGCTTCAATATAATTAAATATGGACAAAATTATTGAATTATTCTTCAAAAGTACAATATTACTTCATTTAATCAAACATTTCAACCGGAATTTTTATTTTATCTGATTATATTAAATGTTCATTCCATTAAAGGAAATTTTTTTTTGTCTTTTATGTTATTTAAAAATATAATGGAAGTGCAATCAGTTGTGAAATGGAATCCATATTAAAAAATATTTTTCATGTCACAAAACATTTCCACAAATTTATATTTCATTTATAAAAGAAAATGTGCTGTTGTATTTGAAGTATAACTTTGAAAAGGTTTCCTTTGCATATAATATTTTTTATGCTAAAATGTCATTTTTATCCATTATGTTAATGTTAAATTAAAGTAGAATTTTTCAGATTAAAAAATATATTTTAATGCCGAGATTTCCTTTTCATAATTGGAAGATAATCGAAAAATTCTGTAAAATATATGCTTAATATTTCAAGCTTTGTTCAGAGTAGTGAATTATTTAATCGCCATATAAATATAAATAAAAAATAATAATATATAAGTATAAATAATTTAAATGTAATGACAATTGAATTATATATATTTATATTTTCTTCATTCAAAACTTAATAGTTAAACTATAAAAAATAATAATAATAAATTTGATTAATTTTGTAAAGCCATTTGCAAATATAAATTTTTAATTTCAAACTTTTGTTAGAAATATCCAAAAAAAATGTAATTTAAAAATAAAGAAAGACAATTATAGAAAAAAAGACAATAATGGTATATATAAATGGTAAAAATATAAATAAATGAAACACTAATAGCAATTAAGATCTTATTAAAAAATTTATAAACTAATGTTTTCAAATTAAATTAAGTTTAAAAAATACAATATTGTAATCAGCTGGGCCGATATACCAATTACCTATAAAATTTAAAATTTATTGTAAGAACAAAATGCATAAATGCAAAAAAAAAAAATAAATAAATAAATAAAACTTTAGAATTGAAAACAATTTCCTTTTCTTGAAAAATCTCATTTTCCCTTTGATATAAAATTGTCTTTGTTTATCTATCAGATGACCTATAAGCTTGTGGAAGGAATTTAAATAAATATTATGTATAAAAATGCTTGAGAGAAATTTAGAAATTGAAAGTGTCAAGAAGATGAAAAATTTTAAATGATCCAGAAACAGCGACTGAAAACATTATCCATAATTTCATGGGAAATAAAAAATAATGGTTAGTTAGCAATAATATTACATGGAGATAGTATTTTTGTTAAAACTTTAAAATTTAATGTTTTTGTCTAAAAATTTAAGCACATAGATACGGAAAATTTGGATCCACCATATCATTCATTTATCAAATATCCACATATCGTTGATGCTGGCATTTCAAAAGTTATTATAGGGTGAGAAGATAGTGCAACTGTTGACAGTCAACAATTTGCAAAAAAATAGAACCAATGGTAAAAATAAAATGTGACCATTAAATAATTAATTCTTCATCGTATTCAGTATGCAATTGCACATTAATCAACATTCATATTGTAACCCAAATGAGGGAACTTTGCAAATTTCAAACCATTTCATTTTTTTCTTGTATAAGTTAAAATTTAAAATTATACAAACATATAGTTTACAGATATTTCGAGATAAATAATACAAGGTTGGCACGTATTAAAGGCTGCTTTGTATAACATGGCAACTTTAAATGAAATTAAATTAGTGTACCTTTTTATGTACCTTAATTAATTATTATGAACTTTTTTTATGGAATTAATTCTGCACCTTTGTCTTTAACTGACAATTGCAGCTATAGATAATTCTAAGGATAAGTTGAATAATATGAAGGATGAAAATACGTAAAAACATCATTTGCTTCTATACATGCAATAGCAGATGCTAAAAACAGATTTTCCATACAAATGTTTCAAGGCATGAAAAGTTTTTGATATTGCAATGTGATTCAAAGTAATTTTGAAACTTCCTCTAACTCCATAAGCTTTCGCATCTTTCACTTTATCCCGATTGCACCTATATTTAATCACATTAAGATGGGTAGGCATTGTAAGTATAGCTGCCGCAAGGATCAATGAAAATTCCACAATCCGAGTTTCTTCTATTGTCATCCCAAAAGCAGACTACAATAGTTTCCTTGTGATTCGACGAATTATGAAGCTTCAAAGAAGAAGATGGTAAATCTAATTATGCTAAGACCAAGTACACAAACTTCTCAAAGCTTTTGAGTCATCGAGTGTTTCTATTTTTTTTTTTTTTTATTGGAATATTGCAGTTTTGTTTTTATAATAAACAAGGATTCATGAAGGATACAAAGATAAACAAGGATACATATAATACACAAGGATAAACGAAAACTCCCCCTAATCCGAGTTTCTTTATTGCCATCCCAAAGGCAGACCGCAATGGTTTCATTATGATTCGACTAATTATGAAGCGTCAAAGAAGAAGCTAGGAAATCTAATTTTGCTGAAGCTGTACACAAACTTTTCAAAGATTTTGAGTCAATGCAGTATTTCTTTTTTGTTTTGGAATATTGCAGTTTTTTATATTTTGCTGACAAAGTCTATAACTATGTATTTTATTCATCACATAAAGTGTGTTAATATAAAAATTATTATCATCGATTTACACTGAAAAAAATATGTTTAAACTAATTTTAATACACTTCTACAAATAATTGTTCCAAACTAAGAAAAAAAATATCGAATATAAAAAGTATATAGAGTTTACTAAAATTGAAGTTAGAACATTATTTTATTTTCGTTTGTTGTTCTTAATGCTTTGCTTTTGTGAAAATAACACCATAATATATTAGTTATGATATTACTAAATAAAAAGAAAAGAAATTCTATCTGTAAGCATCAAATATATATATATAGAGAGAGAGAGAGAAAGAGTGAGAGAGCTTATAAAAATATTTTCACCTTCAAATATGTATAAGTACAACCCTCTTTTAAAATCCTTTTTAAATAAGTGAAAGGTAATGGAATAAATATTTCAATCAAATTTAGTGTATCCAATCATATTGCTGAAAATTAAATATCGTATTAAGTATAAAAAGGATTTTCTGTCAGTTTTACAATTATATAAATATCATCCAACATCAATATTTTAAAATTTAACGGTATCACTTAAAATTTCAGCACGTCAAATTATTTCTTGTGCTCCAACAAATACATGCACTTTTCATTTATTGTGAAAAAATAAATAACCAAAACTCGATTTAGTTTAAAATTTTAAATAAAGTTA
Source organism: Caerostris extrusa (assembly GCA_021605095.1). NCBI lineage: Eukaryota > Metazoa > Arthropoda > Arachnida > Araneae > Araneidae > Caerostris > Caerostris extrusa. The sequence goes on from BPLR01007469.1 coordinate 48,468, forward strand.
ATTGTAAAAACATATTTATGTAAAATATTTTCAACTTTCTTCATGGAATAAAATAACTACATGTAAAATTAATAAAGGGAATAATTGAGTATTGCAACTTCTTACTGTAAGTCCCAAAAGGCAATTTTATATTAGTACTTATGTACGTGTAATTATTTGTGGGAGTTCTCGTAATTTTTCGTCAAATGTACAAACTATATCAAAGAGGTTTTCGACTTAAAGCTATAATATGAGATTCGCGAAAGGGCTGATCAAGCTAATTAAAAGAATTCCGGCCATCATTAGGACAATTTATCCAGAACTGAAATCAAATCACGCTTCTTGTGAGCTGCAACCAGATGCTCAGATAATTGCGTTACCTTAGCGACAGCCTTTGCTTCTTGTTAGCCCTGTGAACTCTTTTGGAACGGTAAACATGATTGGACGAATAAACAGCAAATTCTCAGATCAGCTGCATTAGAGAAAACGTGTAGTACTACTGCAGCAGTCTTTGAAAATATCAAATGAAAAGATAGTAAGGAAAAGTAGAATTTTAGCATTTTTTTCAAAAAAACTTTTTTTCTGCTTTAAAATCACATTTTTAAATAGAGAAGAATTATCTTAAAAAGGCCTGAAGTGCCTTGTTTGCCAAAAGCTGATGAAGGATATCTGTAATAAAACGCTTCAAATAACATCGAATCCAAAGTTTCCGTAAACATGTTGAAAATTGCTACTATAAATTTTAGAACCCAAATTTTTGTTCATTGGGCTGGAAGATTTGATCACTCTTTAAAGATTTGATATTTTGCAATGATACAAAATCATGATGTAAATTAGGATTTACTACTTTGGGCAAAAAGCACTGTTCTTGGCATCTGTGTGAAATTTCATTCCAAAATATTCATTCGTGTTTGAGTTACGCTTGGCTTTGTGAGACGCTAAAACTGATTCGGGCGATTTTTGAAATGTCTGAATGAATTGAGCAAAGAACTTGCATTCAATTTGGTTTGGAGAAGCGTATAGAATGTTGCAGTAGGCATTCGGTGAGGCATTCTCTAAACTCAAAAACCTTCCACTTTGAGTCGATTGAAGAGATTCAACATGAATCGCCGCGAGCTTTGAAGGCCATCCCTGTCGATGACTTTGTAGCATGCATTGAGGATTGAAAAAAAGTTGTCATAAGTGCATTGTGTCCGGAGGGGATTGCTCTGAAGGCGATGAAATAAATTTGGAAGAATAAATGAAGAGTTTTTAAAAAAGAAATATAATTCTTACTTTTTGGGCACAGTAGTATAGACGCCGTCCTTGAACAGTTGCCAGAAATCATGATGATTAACAGATGTTAGATATAGGGACGCTACCCTTGCATTAATTACTCTCTCCTTAGGATGGAAAGATCGCTTTATTCAATAAAAAATGCGATTGCATTAAAAAGTCCATTCGTTGTTACAATGATAAACGGTCTATCATGTTGTGTCAGATTATAATTTATTTGGCATAAACCTCATTATATTTTCATGAAGGTAACTTACAGACGCCACCGCTGAACAGTTGCCAGAAGTCATGATGATTAACAAATGTTAGATACTATGAGGCTTAACAGATACCCAACCCCTGAGTAATACACCCCCTATCCTTAGGGTAGGCTGTATTACTCAGGAGTAACTTTAGGGTGTGGAATGCACCCTTTATTCATTCCTAGATGTGATTGCATTAATAAGTCCTTACGTTGTTGAGTCAGACGTATAAGTATACTACGCAACATGATAGTCAAAATCTATCATGTTGGGTTCAGACAATAATCTATGTATATCAATTAAAACTGATTACAGTCATGTTTTTTTCCTAGTTAGGAAGCGGGTACAATTTGTAGTGTAGGATCTTTCTTAAAGCTACTTAATGAATACCAATTTCAGAAATATACTTAGCAAGATAAAAATATTTTAAAAGTTTCAAATATCTTACAGTTTAACTGGTAATTAATTTTAATAGATGTTTGAATATGAAACAAGTTGCAAGCGGAATTTCTAAGTTAGTAATAGGAAAGTTTCAATCATAATGATATAAGATGAATGGAGATGTAGGCAAAAAATATATGTAAGATATATAGTAAGCTTAAAGTATTGATATCTATTGGTTTAAAATATTCAAAAGTCAAGAATTATTTCCATGGTATGCATATAACAATTTGCAGTTTCTTAATTTAAATTAAAAAGGAAGCATGTCACATCTTGTAAATTATTCTTTTAACATTTTATCACAATACAGATTTTGTATGAGACATGAAAATCTCTGACATTGGAGGGAACTGTACTTGTAATTTAAACGCTGCATTTTTTAAATCAAATTTAAATCTTTAATTTTCATTTTTTGTAAATAATAAATTATAATAATCAAGAGTTCTGCATTTTTATACATATATATAGTGCTTGTAAATAAAAATTAAAGTGTTCCCAAGATGCTGAAAATGACCCTCTTCTTAAAGCCGTTATTGGTCTATTAGGGGTCCAGACGTTACAAAGTAATAAACTCTAAATTTCAAATGACTGTTTTATTAGGCGTTTTATTACAGTTATATTGTTTAAAATTTTTAAAAAATAACTTTTTCTCAAAGTCAAGGCATATCACTAAAAGTAATTTTATTCATGGAAAAGTGAATTTTTTAACTTTAATTTTGGTATTTCTTACAATACAACGAGTCATTTCTTTGAGAGAAAATATTGAAAAAAATATTCATTCATTATATCATTGTGACTGTGGGAAATAAGGGTAACTTAATTAATCATAATTAAAATATTGTTAGTTTCAATAAATTTGATATATTATCTTTTAAGAGAATCTTATTCCACGTCTAAGTTTAAAAATATTTATTATCCTTATTTGATTTATGGTACAATATTTTATTAAAAATTTCATAACATAATGCATACCATATTTTTAAAATTATTCCTTTAATTGTGCTGATTCAAAAACAATGCATGCCTGATGTCTATAAGTGAAAGTACTGGTAAGAAACAAAGTTGTTGTCAAAGAATGTTTGGTTTCCTAGGAAACTATGCGTTCGAATAAGTATAACGTCACAGTCTTCCTACGTAATAAAAGAAAGCGATATGATGAGATGTTTCAAAATTTCTTTACTGTCTCGTTAAAACCAGCTTCTGACATTGTGTCACCTTTTTGTGGTAATTACATATCTCAAAGGGTTTTTTTTCAGACATAAAAGATAAATTTTCTTTGCACTGTATTCTGTGACTGTAGTAAAACTTAATAAAGCAAGATACCATGCTTCGACTTTTATAAAAAAACTCATTAAATTTGAAATATGTAGCATAAGAAAAAGGATATTTAAACTTTTTTTTTTAATTATGAAATTATAATTTTACCTTTTGAAATCTTGTCCAGTTTGTTAATTATGTACATCTCTTATTTAAATGCGTTTTTTTTTTTATGACATAAATGTATCTCTTGTTTTTTTTTTCCTATTCACATTTTCAACGACGAAAAATAATTTTCCTCTCTTTCTACTTAAAATCCTTACTATGAATTGAAAAACTTGAAAATTTAGAGCTAAGTAGTGTCAAAAATTTAATTTATATTAAAAGTTATTCATAAATTTATTAAATAACTTAGATGATTTACAAGCGCAATTCATAACAAATTATACAGCAATGATAAATTGACTTTCTATTTACGTTACGGTGTATAAGGTAGTAAAGAAAAATGATTTTATTACAAAAAAATGTTTTATTTCATTTTCTTTAAAACCATTACTTAAAACAATTTACATGTGTAGTTTGTTTTCATTATGCCTCTAATTTGAAAAATTGCAAGCCTAATTGATAATGATTAACAATACATTAACACTCGCCTTTTTAAGGCAAATTTTTAGGTTGAAGCTTTATAATAGATGATTTAACGAGTAGCAACTATATTTAAATTTAAAGAGAGATCAATTAAAATATTTTTTTTTTTAAATATCAGCAAACCTGTAACTTTCTTTTGCAAAATTCATTTTTCTAAGTTTTTTAGTTCTTAGAAATATATAAAGTCATATAAATACAATTCCACCCTTACACGTGTTTTTGAAGTAATAAAATTATTAGATATTTATTTGTAAAAATATTAAATACTATTAAAATATTTAACCAATTTAGAAATTTTTTTTATGGTTTTAAAGTAAGGTTAAAATTTGTTAGGTTTGTCTCTCTATGGTCTTTTCTTACAGACTTTCGGCTAATTAGACTGGGACCTACAGTTTAACGTGGTAGAAAATTTAGAACAGAATGTTTAGTAATTGAAAACTGCTCCATATACTTATATTTAAGTTACGAATCCCTAATTAAATTTATAAGAATTTTTTTTTAATTTTATAAAATTTTTTTACATGAAATGAACTAATAATAGCTAATGATTTGTTTCTCTATCTTGGTGTTGTCTAAATGCATATTGAACCATTTAATAGCTTATACAGAATTCTATGTATTGTATCAAAGTCAATTATAATTCAGTTTTTCTGATCACTAACACATTTATGGCAAAGATGTCCAGTTCCCAGCTAGAGAGTTATATGTAGTCATGAATATCCCTTAGAAACCTCTTTTTTGGACCGGACGCTAAGTCCAGTCAACGTGGGTGCATATCTCAGTATGATATGGTGAGTAACTAGTAGTATGATGGTATGGTAAGTACCTAGTAACTTGGCTGCATATACCAACATTATATTTCCTTCTTAATTTTTTAACTTGGGTGCATATCGCAGTATGATATTTTACCGAGTATTCATATATATGGTATGAATGATAAAACATTTTCAATAACGTAATCCTGTAGAAAAAGCAGTTAATAGTATGAGGTAGCTATTCGGTAAGAAATAACAACAGTAGGATTACCTAGTGAAGGTACCTTTCATAAAAAGAAGCTTAGACAAAATGAGAATAAAACTTCCCAATGAAACTATGATATCAGGCAGAAACAACTGCGGGCATGATTTATTCCCATCTCTGGGGACTAATATTTCAAGCCTTAACATTTCCTTTCACAAAGGAAAAGGAAATGAAATCCACAGGGCTAAAGCCTGTAATCCTTCCTTGATGTCTTTTTTCAGATTCAACGAAATATTCTCTGCATTTGTGCAATGCCTTCTCGGTATTTTGTGCAATGCATAGAAAAAGAAAGAATTTCAAACACGTCCTGTTTGTCCGTACGATGTGAAAAAAAAAAAAGAAAGTTTTATTCAAATATTTTATTTCTTCGTCTCTTTTGTATTTATACTCATGTGACCTCGACAAGAAATTATTTGGAATTTTTTTTTTTTTTATCTGTACAGATAAAAGTATAAAACGAGAAAATTAGTTTTTGATAGAGTCGTGTTTGCGTCTTCTCCATTGTTAAAAGGACAGAGAAGACCTTTCTCATTAAAATCTTTGCATTTATCTTGTTTGTTGAGTGATTATTAAAGTTTTTTATATGATTGTGGATGCATAAAAAAGAATATTTATATAGTATTATTTAGTACTTTAACATTTCATTTGATTTTCAATATATATTATTTACAAAAATTTATTATTACTTTCTTTTTCTATAAGAATTAGATATTATATTAGGATAATTTTTTAAAAAGAAACATTCCTACACTAGACTTGTTTAACTTACGCACTCGACAGAAAGAACATTCCTACTGTAGGATTTACAATTTGACATTCACTTTAATTAATCTAAGATTTTTTTTTTCTATATAAGGCCTCAGACTTCAAAAATTTGTAATAATTTTGCTTTCAACATTTACATTTTTAAGCTTTCCATCGATATCTTTCTTTCGCCCATCATTACTGCATTTAATTTATCAATCATTTCATTTACAGATAGATGCATTTTGCAAAGGAAGTATGTTAATCCTTATATTATATTTTTCCATACAGTAAATGTATTCCACAAGAATTGCGAATTATTTAATAAGGTACTAACACATTTTTAATTTGTGAATGAATTAGATTAAATGTTTTTTTTAAGTAAAAAAATTGAAATTTTAAAGGAAAAAAATATACATGAATTTCATTTTATTTGAATGTATACGTTATTCAAAATATGTTATTCAAATACTTTATTCAATTGCAGTACCGAATAGAACAATTTACTAAGGCAGCACTTTTGGCAATCAATTCCTTCCTAGCACCTCAGTCTACTTCCATCGAAAAGTGCATCTCTTGTCTTGAAGACCTTGGCTCAAAGGGCAAGGATATCGTTCTGCAGTGGATCCCAGGACATTGTGGATCCTGGGTAAAGAGAAGGCGGATTTTATTGCCGAAAAAGGAACAACCATCACCCAAACTTTTTGTAAAGACATCTCTTTTCATTCGATGAAACTGATGATCCGAGGCTTTTTCGGAACACTCTATCTGATAATTTACGTGAAGGCAACTCATCTAAAACCTGATTTTTTATTCTAAACATCGCTGATCAGTCCAGGTTGAAGGCTGTTGTCCTTTTCAGACTCCTGACGAGCCATGATTGTTTGGCCAATCATCTTTTCGAATTAAAATATTTGAAAGCCCAAAATGCATGTTCTGCAGTCTTGAGAGGGCATGAATTTTTCCCTCCTTCCTGTCTGCCCTGCGCTTATTTCCTCTACTGTGTATGGTCATTACTGTGAGGCTAGGACCGTTATGGGCCAAACATTTCACTATGTGATTTCCTTCGATTCTCGTTGGGGTTTTCATGTTCCTTGTGTTCTTTTTTATTTCATTGTTTATTGTAGCCTGCCATGGGAAATAAAAAAAAAAGCTTGTTCAAATTATTATTTTTTTTTACGTTGTTGAATATTTCTAATATTAACATATATTACTTTCATATAAAAAGCTCTATTTTTATTTTCTTACAAAACAATTTAAATGCCTTTTGAGAGGTTTCAAAAATAAATAAGTAAATAAAAATAAATAAAAAAAAAAAAAAAAAGACCAAGGAAATTGGGAAGAAATATTTCTTATTGCGAATAAAATTGACTTGCAGAAATTAAAAATAACCGCTTCTTAAGCAGGAGACTCTTCATAAATTTCTAAATGTTTTAAAATCCATTTAGATTTTCCAGTTTGTCCCTCTTTATACAACAGGCGTAATATTTTAGACATTTAACCAAGTTTATTAAATTAACGTAATGCATTTAATGATAAGCTACGCTGCAGAACAAGGGCAAGGTTACAGGGTAATGTTTAGGATGATTATTATAGCACAATTAATTGCCTTCAAGTTAGTCTTAATGGAAATGACTAATTACTGTCAGGGTTTTGAAGATTTGGTCACTCATTCAAGAAATCAGATATAATACATCAATATTATGAAAATAGATTCACAAACCTAAAAGTAATCTCAAAAAAGGCTCATTTATTATCATCTTTCTTGAGTATTTAAATTAAAAAAATAATAATTAATCCAAAACTAAATTATATTGAATTATATTATGTTTAGTTAAAATGTATCAATTTTTGTCAGGGCGTTATAAATACAAAAATAATGTATGAATTATTAGTTTCTTAAGACAAAAAAAATAATCAAACAATTTAGAGCAATTGATTACCAATAAAATCGGAAATTAATCTTTTTACTAATTTTTTCCTCTGTTTTATAAATGTCAAGGAACTATAGCCAGTTTTGCTTAACTTGTGATTTCATTTTTTTCTTTTGTTTTATGTTTGTTAAATTTGTACGTATTTTTGCAATTTAATAAAACAATCACTATAAATAAAAGTTTTTATCAAAGAAAAACCACATTTTATACATTTTCAAATTAAATTAGAGGATTTCTTACCAATGATCCAACCTTGTCCCAATTAATAGCATTTCTGAAATTCATAATGATTAATTTGTGTTGTGTTTCATCAAAAATATTTCCACAAGATCGTGTGTTAATTTTCGTGCACTGTATATGTTTCCCGTGATCTTACATAATATCAACTCGCCTTCCTTTGGAGGTCATGATTTTAAACTGTTCATGTTTATTAAATGGAACATATGTGTTATATACATTTAGCATCAAATTAAATATGTGATTTATATATATTTTTATCGCGGTATTTTTGTTGTAAGAAGTTTACTAATAAATGAATTAATGCTTAAAAGACATATCTTATTATTCTTCATCAGAAGATACTAACAATTGTTTAAAAATATCTAATTGATGTTTATAATTAATTTCGAACTACAGAAACATATATTTGTTATTTATCAGATATTTTTAGTTTGAAAGTAAGGATTATGCGGGGAAAGGAAGGACAAATTAAAGAGACGTAATCCAAGCTCTGTAAAAGGAGTCAGCATTAACAACCAAAGAGATCGGGTTCCTCTCAATTCTTAACTGCTTGTTGTCAGGTTGTGGAATGGGCAACAATCATTTTCCTGTTTTGGGCAAACAATGTTTAATCCTTTACACAAAATAAAAATATCGATTATCTTCATTGATCACGTTTTCACATCATCTTCAATTCATGGCCCTTCACAATAAAAGCGGAACTGTTTGCTAAATACTATACCATTCCAATCAAGATTATATGTAAAAGAGCCTGGCAGCATTTCAAACACGTTCGGATAGCAATTGGCTGCTCGACTTCTAACTTCTGTCACGATTACACATCGTATCATTAATTTCGATGAATTAGGTGTTCTGACATCTGCTGTGACGGTTGCATATCCCTAATTTTTTCAGCCTTATTAGATTGACCTTTAATATTTGGAGATATGATTATTTTTAATTTAGTGTAGATGTCGATGTTATGGATGAATAATATTGATATGATCCAAATGTCGAGGTTTGATTTGATTTCATCAATCTTCACGTTCCTTTACATGCTCTTTTAAATTAGAACTGATGCTCATGATATGTTCGAATCTGAATGCTATGCAATGGCACAGTCAAGTTAAGTAGGGATAAATTTCGAATGGGTGTTAAGCCCTAGTGTCGAAATTTCTTCAATTTTACAGGTCATCTAGATGTTCAGTAATGATGATCCATTATTCATTTATCAAGTGACATAATTTGATCATTTGGAAAATATCGAACACTTTTTAAATGCATTTTGTTCTTGGTTAGATTAAGTGTAATCAAAAATTATTTATACAAAAAAATTTTGTGAGAAGAAAAGGAAAAAATATATATAAAGGTATTATTAACGTAAACAATTGATGTGCATGTATTTCTCAGTTCATCGATATATTATTTTTAGAAGTTTCAGCTGATTAATACTTTTGCAGATGTTGGTTTTGTCTACGTTCAATCTAAATATTCAATGAAAACTATACGAACAATAAAAAATATAAACAGATTAAATATAGTTAATAACTACTAAATCGAAGATGATGTAATGGTGACTTTATAAACATGGCATAATTAAATTATAGCATTAAAGCCGCTTTCAAAATTACTAATTATTTCTTAACTAGAAGATTACTAAATTAATGAACCACTTAACTAATTTAATGAACATTTAAACAGAAAGTAAAAGTTAAGAGATTTCTAAAGATATTGATTCTGCAATATTAATTAATAGTTAAGGTATTATATTAAAAAATTTGCTTACCAAAATTTATCAAAATTCATTCAATTGAAATTTTATTTTTATTTTATATTTAAATGTTAAAAATAAAAATAGAAACAATATTTATTATTTTTTTAGAGGTTTTCATCTTTCAAAAACTTTTCATTAGTATTAGATTTTGCTGTGTTTCATTTATCTTATTGCGTTTTCCAATACAACCCTATTATCCACATAGAAGGATGAATGAGACAAATAATAATTGTCACTATCTCAAAATTAAAAAAAAATGTTGGAGTACATACAATGCCTTTTATAAAGTAATAGTATCTTTATAACTAGCTCTCTTTAAAACGCAACAAGAGTCAAATTACAAGCCATGAAAGATGACTTTGGACGTATTGAGCCTGCAGAGAAAACCTCCTGGCTATTGGACCCTCAGGTTATCGACAATTCTGATTAAGAGTGTTTGTATTTCAATTCGTTTGCCATTAAAATGTTAAGCTCTAAAATTGAATAGCGTATTAATTTGTAACGAAATGTTTATGTTAAGTGTCTCCAGACAAGTGTTTACAGATGCTGATGCTCAGACTTATGGAGAACAGGATACATTCAGTGTGTGAGTGTTTGAGTGGTACAAAGTATTCACTGAAGGTCGTTAGGAAGTGGAAGACGATTATTTTCAGAGCATCTGGCAACTTTTTTTCAACTTGACTCAGCAATTTAAAAAAAATCGACCAAATTGTTCGAGCAGACCGTTGATTCAGTGTCCGAATGATAATCGAAACTACCAACATTGACTAAACTACTGTGGAAATATTTTACAAGAGTGATCTCCACATGAAAACAGTTTGTGTTAAGTTAAAGTAACCATAGAAATCATTTCTAGGGTTGTCACACCATAACAAACTGCCCTTTAGCACACAGTGGTCTTCACGAACCAGTTCTAAGTTTAAACACAGCTAGTAATACAAGAATGTTTCATTTATTAAGTGCTACCAACACTGCTTAATATTCCCAAAAATTTAATCTGTACTAAAATGAACAACCCTTTTGAGTCATTGGGGATTGTTAAAAATTAAATTGCCACAACAATTAAAACTGTAATCAGAAAATGAATTACAAAACACTTTTGACAGGTGGAAAATGAGAATAGGTCGATGTGTGAGAGCCAATGAAGTATCCGCTGAAGAAAACATACAATCGATTCACCACAAGTTGTAAATTAATAGACCCTTTACTTTATAGACAGAACTCAAATTTATTTCAGTTTTCTGCAAAATGAAAAACAATTATTTGGTAAATAAAAATTATTAAACTTTATTAGTATTTTTATCTTACGGTTTCCTTGAAACAAAAATTTTTATTTTCATGGTAGAATTTGATATTTATATCTGATCCTCTCATATCAGAATAACTGAGAGTTATATATAATATATATATTTCAATTTACTTACACATACAGGTTTAGCAGTGCAAATTATCACATTTGAAAATAAAATTAACTTTTTCGCATTCACAAAGTGAACATTTGTAAATCAATAAACTGTTTTCCTTATATTCAAATTGATTTTTCCCAATTTTTATTTATCCGTAAAAATGTGTGCATAAATATATTTATGAAGACGTGTAAGCATAAATATGTATATCTACATATTGAATTTGCTTAAGTTGTATTCTGAAATATGCATAAAGGTATATATACTGTAATATATACATCTACTTCAATGAGTAAGATTACTTGCTTACGCTTAAATACAAGCCTATATTTCGAGCGTAAACATTAAAGCAACCGGAATTTATGTCTGTATATGACTTGTACAATAATTAGTAAGTACAACTTGCGTTTATATCATCCTGTGTTCGTATATTTATGTCTTTACATATATATATATATGTATATATATACATGCTTCATGAGAAATATTACAAAAATTTTTAATGTTACTATTTTCAATCAAAAATGGAGAAAAAATATTAAAAAATTTAAGTTTTTGTAAAATATTAATATTTCTTTTTTAATGTTCTCTTTTATATTTTAATTAAAAATGAGTTTGAGTATGAGTATTAACTCCATTTAGTAATTTTTTTCAAGAGTTTAGTCCAGGGGTCGGCAACCTTTTGAGTCGGAAGAGCCAAAATCACAATTTACAAAATTTCAAAGTTTTTAAAGAGCCACAAAATTTTTCTCGGCAACAATAAATAGTAGCACAAATAAAGTTTTTTGATAAAAAAAAAATAATATTCATAAGAAAAAAATATCTATTTATTCATATATTAGTAGTGTTTTTCTCAACAAATTTGATAATATATATATGGCATTATTAGATAATTTGCTTATTATTTTAAAAAATTAAAACAATTAACCATTTACTTACAACACTAACTTGTACTTCAATAACAAACAATTGAGCAAGCAATTTCAATGGGAGCGATGGCTTTGCATGGTTATTCAAGTAGAAAATTTAAACTTTACTAAACAATGTAACTAGTAATTAAAATAAAAAAAACAATTACATACATTTGAGCAAATAAATTGAATGGGAGCGTTGGCTTTGCATGGTTTTAAAAAGTTTGGATAAATTTAACTCATAACTTGTTGTTTTAATTTGTTGCCTAATCCTCGTTAATTGATTCAGAACGATTTTTAAATGTTTTTTTTTTTTTTGATAAAATAAATAGTATTTGCGGATTAAAGAGCCGCAGCTTCACATTCAAAGAGCTGCATGTGGCTAGGTTATGCTTTAGTCCATTGACTTTTACGAAACTACATTTTTTTTTTTTTTTTTGAAGTTTACTTGCTCAAAATCTTTTTATTTTTTTCCTTTCAATAATTTTTTTTCAAGTCATTTTTTTAAATCAGTTGCATACAGAAACGGTTAAGGCATTTAAAAAAAAATATATATACTATCATTTTTACCTTCACATATTTCAATATTGCAATTCTATTAAAGTTTTTTTTTTTTGTTTTTTACTTCGACTATTGATGTTATGCTAAAAAATATTTGTATTGAGGCATAAGAGCTATATTAATATTCATCACATTAATATTTCACTCATTGTTGCTAATTACAAAAAAAAAAATTAAAAAAGAATATTTTTTTCTATTTAATTATACTTTATTAAAAAATTAATATATTTATAAAAACATAAAAAAAATATTTATTAAAAAAATTATTGATTTTTAAAAAAGAACTGATAACCACAATTTTCTAATTAGAAAAATGTTTTTTTTTTTTTTTTTTTTTTTTTTTTTTAAGCAAATTCATTTTTGATCGTATAATAAGAAATTACATAATATGTTATTTTTTAAATATCCAACACATTTAATTCTTATGTAAACAATATATCCAATAGAATGATTAATTTTTCTTATATTTTAATCATTAGAATGTACTTATAAACAAATTTTATTTATTATAATCTAATTTTGTAAGTTATTTTCAGGTAATCATTGTAAACAATATATCTTTAAAAATTAAATATAGCAATTAATTTGCAGACATTAAAAAAATCAGTAAAAATTTTAATTTTGACATTTTTTTTGTTTTTGTTTAAAATGTTGTCTTACGATGAAACAGTAAGAAAAATATAAGTCATTTTTTCATATTTCTTATTCTAACTATGCAATCCATTTTTTAAAATATAATCTATGCCATTTATGTTGGAATTAAATAGATAAATTTCTAAAAATATTGAAAGTTCCGTGAGATAATTTTTTTAAATAAATGTGATTTAGAAAATATTGCAATTTAAAATTACCATTATTCATGTTTTGTTGAATTTTGAGCGGATTTTGAATGTCGAATGATCTTTAAAAATATGTATACACTTACCAATGCGTAGGTGTCAAAACTCAAATGAATAAATAAATGTTTATTTATTTTCTTGCAAAATATTTGATAAAATATTCATATCCTCAACAAAACACAAATAGTTTATACTCTAGAGTTTTACATAAAAAAATACATTACTAAATTTCATAAAAAGAGATTTAAAAGAAATGATGGAACTTTGAGAAATGTTTTAAGCATTTTCTCTATTCATGTAGCATTTTTCAACCCTTTGGAATTTGTGGAGTCCTTGAAAAAGTTATCTGAAATGAAGACATATTCCGACCTGAAATATTGAAGACATCAAACAATTGTTGGAGATATAAAAGTTTATCTAGACCGTGTTTAACATGTTTTTAATGACATTTCATTGGGCATAAAACATTGTTTCAAGAAGTTTTATTGCTTTCCAGCGTATTTAACTATCTTCATTTAGTTTCATGACTTAGATACTGACCCTCCAAGTTACTCTCATTTGAACAATCCAAAGACTTTTATGACTTTTCGACTAATGCTGATAATCAATAGATAATGATGATTTCCCAAGGGATTAGTTAATCAATATTTTGTTCTTTTTGTGCAGAAGGTTTTAGTAAAACTGCTCCAGTAAAGCTTTTCTTGCAGCTAGGCATAACTTAACGGATATAAAAATGCCTTTAAACAAGTAATATATAAAAAAAAATTCCTACTTAGGTCAACAAAGAAAAATTTTTATTTTAGTTACTTTTTATTAAATAATTACAATTAATATAAATATGTATATACATATGAAAGAATCACAATATTAAGTGGCAAAATGGAAAGCGTATTTTGAATGTCGAATGATCTTTAAAAATATGCATACGCTTACCAATATGTAGGTGTCAAAACTCAAATGAATTAATATTTGAAATTTCCTTGCAATTTAATTAATGAATGAATATTTGAAAAACTGCATTAACATCCAGTGTCATCCACTACATGTTCAAAAAAATGTATTTGAACTTGAATGGATGAATAAAAAGTATTTTATGAACGATTGAAAATTTGATCAAGATATATATAGGGAGAGCGTGAGCTAATAGCAGGAATTGAAAAATCGAGACGAGCGTGCATTTCACTTCAAGGTGATTTACGTAAAAAGTGGACATTATTTGCCAGGAAAATTTAGTAAGTTCTTCATTTTTTCTGATATAATGACACATTTAAAAAGCTATACCAGTTAAAGAAATATATTATTTTGAGAAACGTTTTTTTTTTTTTTTTTTTTTTTGATACCAAACTTTGTGGTGGTTTTTTTTTTTTTTAATAAATTGACAATCCATTAAATTTTGAAAATATACTTTTGTTCATGTTATTTTATTCAGAATATAAATAAATAGGATGGCCAAGTGACTGGCATTCAATGTCCCAGGTTTCGAGTTCAAGTCCAGCGGTGCCATGGATGTTTTTAATAGTTCGGAATTCACTTTAAATCGTAGCGTGAAGATCGTGCAGCGACAAACTAGTGGGTTGTGCGTAGGGGGACAACCCTGCCCCTTAAAAATATAACATCTCCTGTCTCGAAATCTGGCAGCAGGTAGACGGCATTGGTCCACCATGGGACTGTTGCGCCACTGATGATGATATAATTAAATAATATAATATTATTTATTAGTACATTAATTACATTTCGCAAGGATCATAAAGATGATACATTCACTTATTTTATTGACTATATATGTTCCCTTTCCATAATCTGAACTACTAAATGCTTATAAATATTCATCTTATTATTAGCACTCTTAAACTAATTTCAAGTTAATGCTTATATGAATTTATGAGTGTCATATATATTACATTTATTTCATTATATAGTATTTATTTCATTAATTTTACATTTATGTCATTAACTTTACATTTATTTCATTATGTTACATTTATTTCATTATAGTATATTTATTTCATTAAATTTACATTTTATTCATTATATTACCTTTATTTCATTTCCTTTATGTGTAATTTTATGATGTCAAGCATCATACTCATTTTTAAATGAATACATTCACTAATATATTAACAGCAAAATGTTTGAGAAAATATTACAAAAGTTTATTAAAAAACCCATCTTAATTTCGAATTTTATAATTTTATTATTTATATTTCTCAATAATATTTCTCGCGCCCTTTTAAATAAAGTGATTGATAAATTATTCACATCAAGAATCACGTGGAACAAGTGATATATACATATTTAAGTATTGTGTTGAAAAACGTTCAACAATACAATAGAACATACCGCGATATAATAAAACTGTGGCCATAGAGGAATTAGTGGTAAGAAAAAAATTACGTTTCTATCGCTTTCTTTTTAAATAATTCATATTTGCTTTATAGGTAACAAAACAAAAACAAAAATTACAGGATAAAATCTTCGATGAGGTAGGAAAAATATATTTAAAATATTACCTTATTAAAAAATTAAATGTTTTTAAAGTATTGTTAATATCTATTTCAATCATGTCTTGTGAAATTCTAGATAACTGAACCCAGAAATTTAACAGTACTTAAGTATTTTTAAAAGTATTTAATTATTTATTAAAGTATGATTTTCTTACTAAATAATAGTTAAGTTTCTTAGTAACTACAAAAATTCATTTAAACCTTGATTTAATTTCTAGCAAAGATGTATTTATTTATTGGAGGAGAAACACTAGTAGCAATTTTTTAAATTCAATAAAACAATATTTGAAAATAAATAAAAGGCTTTCTTTTTTATCAATGCTTTTTCGATCAAAGCAGTATGGCTTTAACTTAGATTAATTCCTTCAAAAGAAGTTTTATTTAATTTAGCGCAAGACATAGAATTTGCTTTTCTTTTTGTTTTCAAAATTTAGAGGGTTTTACTGGAATTTTGAACAGCGTTACTTGAAAAAGAAATAATGCAGCATGTAAAATTGAAAAAAAGCATTTTTTTTTTTTTTTACTTTTGAAATCTTTATTTTATTCCCGAAAATAAAATGAAAGATCACATTTAATATGCTTGAAGAAGAAATAAAAAAATATATCTGTTTTTTTTTAGTTTTAATAAACACACACACACACACACACACATATATATATATATATATATATATATATATATATATATAATACTTTTTCTAATTATTGAAGTAAAGTTAATCATTACAGACACATTTTCAATATATTTTTAATTGTTAACTATAATCAAACTTATCAAGGACTTAGCTATTTCTAACAAAAGTTCCTTCATTAAACTAGTTCTATCTCAATAATTACCAATTAATTCTCTAGCGTACTAATTCTCTAACATACTAATTATTTGTATTAATTTAAAAAAAAATTACCGAAAAGCAGTAAAAAATAATAATACTAATAATTATAATCACTCTGTGAAATCCCCCAATAATAATAATAATAAAAAAAAAAAAACTTTCAAACGCAGGAGCATGTTAGCATTAATATAGAAATATATATTGCTTTTATAATGAAAAATATTGGATTGTTTTAATTGAAAAAATAAGTTAGCCGGTTAATTATAGAAGATACAGTTACATTTATATAAGGAAATAACTTTTGTTATTTTTCTTAACATCAAAGGAACTCTTGTTTCATAACAGTGGGTGGGTATTGTCTTTCAAGGGTAACTGCCCTTCATCATCATGAAGTATGGAAAACACTTCCTTACAACTGTCAATGCCAGATGTTTACAGATACTACTTTAAATGTCATCGCGTTTACTCGTCTCTCAAATCAGTAATTGGGACACGGCTGTTATCGGATTGAGCTATATGCATGCACTTTTCAAATGAGTAGAATGAAGTTCACTTTTGTAATAATACAAATAAACACATTATGTTGTAAATTATCAATTCAAGATGGAAGTTAAATTTAGCTTATCAAATATGCTACTGTGACCGAAAAGTAAGACCAATTTTCTATTTACATTTTCCGGGCATATGACATTTCAAATTTATTTTTCCTTTTCTAGGTTGTTGGCACTGTCCTTGACATTTGTGTGAAATTTGACGTCCAAATATTCATTTGTGTTTGAGTTACACTTGGTTTTGTGAGACACTAAAACTGATTACGCCGATTTTGAAATGACTCTTCAATCGACTCAAAACGGGGGTTGTGGAACGATATGGATTTCATTTTTGGCGACGAAGTCACGAAGAATCAATGCAGTGTGACAAGCGCATTCAGTGTTTTGGGTATCATTCGAGATTTGATGCATTCGAGGCCCATAACATCTTTTAAAATTGAATTTTGAAATTCCAACATCATTAGCAAGGTCTCTAATTGTAAATCGACGGCTTGCAAGGCCCAAATATTTAATTTTTTAACGTGAGTTTCGTCGTTTGAGGTTGATGGTCCACCAGAGGGCTCTTCGTATTCAACGCGTTGTCTGCCGTCTTCGATCTGTTTATATCACTTCTAAACATTTCTTTCCGATATAAGAATGCTCACTGAATGCCTTCTGCAATATTCTATACGTTTCCGTAAACAAAATTTAACGAAAGTTCTTCGTTCAATTAATTCAGATATTTCAAAAATCGCCGGAATCAGTTTTAGAATCTCCCAAAACCAAACATAACTCAAACACTAATGAATATTTTGTCGTCAAATTTCACACAGATGTCACTCACAGTGCCAAGAACCTAAAAAGAAAAACTAATTGAAATACCATATGCCCGGGAAATTAAAATTTAAAATTGGTCTTACTTATTGGACACAGTAGTACTACTGAAGTTTATTTCAATCTTAGGCAGAAAGATAGAAGCAAAACAAAAAAATTTAAATTTATACCAGTTGGTAGAATTTATAAAGTATATTTTAAACATCAACATCTGTTCAAGACATTTTGAGCCATAGATCATTATCCCCACATGTTTTAGAGTTCTACAGCCTTTATTTTCTTCTTCTTTAGTCATTTACTTTCTTAGTCACAGGACATCAGTTCAAGATGTCTTCTTTTATCCTTTTTTCTTCTGGAGATTTTGGGGGCTTGTATATCACTTAAAGGCAGCACTTCGACAAGTAATTAAGGCCGAATCGTCCGGAGGTAATTATTCGAATTTAAGTGTCTTATAGAAGAAAACACGTAATCTATGTTACAACAAGGCAAACTTAATGTTGATGTATACCACTTTCCCTAACTATCTAAATCGCCATCTTGTCTAATTGTTTGCAGTGATTACAACGGCTCAACCAGGAGATACGAACTAAAAGTTCTACTGCACGCTAGTTGAGCATGGTCCATTAATAATATTTTTAGACAACATTTTAACCCTTTATTTTTCTCCGTTATTTAAGAAGTTTATAGGATACGGATACTGAGTATAAAGAATTATTTTTATTCATTAACAAATGCCTCGTATTCCCCTTATGTATGCCACGAATAATGTGATGTTATTTAAATCTAATAGTACCCAAACTAAAAGAGATTCCCTCATTAATTCCCAAGTCATTAAACTTTACTAGAAACCAAAATGCCCAATGAACTAATCTACATTATTTTTATCATAGCAGGTATGAAAGGCCTCAAGGAGGAGAATATAAACATTTAGATTACATAAACAATATAAATATTTCGGTTTAAATAAAAATTTTCCTATAGTTTAGTTGTGAACTATAGGGAAATGAATACATTCAAGGAATCTTGCTTCACTATAGTTCAATATATAATATTCAGTATAGTGGATAACTGCAATTAATAATACATTTCCTTATTATAGTCGCATCAGTCAGATATATTTTCATATTAACTAATTAAAACATAATTCTTCAAGAAAAGCACATTGTTCTACTATCCTGAGACAGCTACTAAAAACATTGTGACATATTTAATTAAGGTACAAGATAGAATAGCATGCTATTATAATATGCCACGCTGTACAAGAAATTTACATATATAAATAATAGTAAAGTCAAATAAACATAAATACCAATTCTGTACCCAATTACGCAATTGCAGGTTTAGCCCCACTTTCTGATGATTGCCGCAATCTCATGAGGACAAAAGAAAGTCTTCGATTCTGAGTAGAGTTTTTGACTATCTTGAAATATGTAGCGAGTCTTTTTTTCTATCAATCCCGGGATCTTCACACCATAAACTAACTTGGAAGAAATATCGGTTGTTAGATCCGTCTAGCTTTGCGACACGGGATTTTCTGAGCAAAGATCGCCTCTTCACCCACTCTTATCTTTTTCCCCTGTTCGCCGGTGATTTCCTGACTCATGCAAGAACTCGTTATATAAGGGTTCGCGTCTCACTTCCCTCTCGTATTTCTTCTTTCGGAACAGCAGGGGAAAAAGCACTCAAACAAGTCGTCAATCTAACTCTATCGTGATCATGATCTCCATTGTTCTTCTCTCACACTTACCCCTTTAGCGCCATCTTGCACTTTTTTATTCGTTTCAGATCATTCGTCTTTTTTTTTTTTATTATTGCCTGGATTTCCACCTTATAATCTGCAAAGAGGATCCTATATGCTTTCCCATTGGTGGGAGGATGATAGCAACATCTAATCAGACCAAGTTGCAAGGTTAGGGGTTTTGGAAGTCAAGGATCGATCCTTTGTGCAAGTGGAGTATTCCAAAACATCTGAATAAATAAAGAATATTACTACACAGCCACACAAACAATATAATTTTTTCCAGAAATTTACCCGGATAATTAAATAATGTCGAATGACAATGGTCAATAACCCTTCTTCGACAAACATCCATTCCATGCTGCAATTCCCTCTGTAATCACTTGCACTTCGCTGACAGAAAAGCTGTTCGAATCCTGGCGGTGACATACATGTTTGTTAGTGGTTTGGTATCCACGTTAAACTTTAGGTCCTGGTCTAGTTAGCCTAAAGTGTATAAAAAGGGCCTTAGAGCGACAAATCAAACCAGACAGAAAAGCTGCCTTTATCTTTGATAAGAGCAACCAAAACATTTGTGGTCACAAGATAGCTACAATAAGAAACAGCCCTTCTTTGATTTTTCAATCAAATCGCATTGCATTTGAAGGTGGAAGTCCTCACATAATACAATATATGCATTGTACAATAATTGCACAATACAATATATGCAATTATAATTTTATATCACAATTTATATATATATATATATATATATATTGTGCACCAATGAAGAAAAGGAAGGTTATAATAAGAAAATTCGAGTTCATTCTGTAACGCAGGAAAATGTTTATATTTTATTTATGAGTAAATAACTAAGTAAGTAAATGCGAAAACTTTACTTGCTTTACTGAGAAGAATTACTGTTTATTTATTAAACCTTTATTAAACATTTATTTTGTTGTTTTTCTCTAGCAAAACTTTTAAAAAGTAAAAAAAAAATATATAATATTTTTTTGAACGAATTCAAAAACAAAATAACAGAAAAAGAGAGAAAAAGTGTATTTATATATTTTAAAATTATAAAAACAAAACTGTTTATGTATTATTCAGATAGCAAATGTTATTATAAACAAAAATTTTTCTAAATTATTGTATCTCTATTAGCAGATATCTATATTTCCATTTTTAAGTAAAAATGTTTTTTTGTAAACATAATTTACTGACATATATTATTCAATTAAGAGAATTATCATAAAATTAAATTTTGAAATGCAATAACTATATTTAATAAAATAAGATATTATCGTACTTAGATAAATTGACATTTTGAAATCTGCCCAAATGTTGAAATTATTTTAGTACTATTTCCGAAACAACATTTATAAATGAAAAGAAACTTGAATTTGAAGGAAATTGAAAGTACAGGAAATAAATTTGAATTACAAAGCGAACATAAATATTCAGGTGTAGCTTCACAATCATGCATTCATAGTAAGTATTCTAAAACCAATATCACTGATGTACATTTTTTGAAGCTACAGCTTAAATATTCATGTGAACATTAATCTGGATTTCTATCCGGTTTTTTTTTTCTGATATTGACAAAAATTTCTATTTAATAGATCCTCAGGAAATAGTTATGCCTGTCGTGGAAAGGTTGAAAATAAAAATAATAATTATTCCAAGAAACCTTTATAACAAAGAGATAAATATTTTTATATAAATTGGAATATATATAAATATTTATAGATAGTTTTTAAATATTGTATAAAAATATTGATAGTTTTTCAAATATTAATTAGTTCTTTTATTGCTTCCTTATGATTACTTCAATAATTTTTCCCAATTTTTTTTCAAATTGTTTGAATTTTTTTTAAAAAATGAATACAATAAATCAGAAAGAAAATCTTTAGATCCCCTTATAAACGATACACAACATAAATAAATAATTTAACTCCTTGACAAAGTATTTAAATTTATTAATTAAAATGTATATATTCTGATATTTTTGTATCAACATGTAGACTATTAATGTTAAAATTTAATTGTCTTATTCTAATGAGCAAAAACGTACCATTTGCAAATCTATTCCTTTAAAGTACATTTGGCGTATTTTTATAAATTAAAATTATTCACAAAAATTTGCTACGAGCATAAAAGAAAAAAAAAATTGAGTGATGTAGATTTTTTATCTTATTTGAACTAATCAATTGTATCCTTGTTGTTTAGGTTCCTGTTGAGAATTATTTGATGAGACTTATTATTATTATTTTTTTTTGGTATTTCTTTCAACTACACTCAAGAGCCAAAACATTATGACCACTTGTCCATAACAGTTGGCCCACCTTGGCGCGCAACACAGCTTCAACCCGCCTTGGCATGGATTCATATCCCCACTTAATACCAGTTAAATACCACTTCCACCTGATCACGTGCCTTCCACGTCATCCAGGCGAATTCATTGCAAAATGTAGGGGTGGCCATAATGTTTTGGCTCTTGAGTGTATGTTTGCCATCTATGGCTGTAGTTAAAATAATGCAATTTATTCATTGTTTCGCATATGCTAAATTATGAAAATTAATATTTGTAATGGAGATTTGTAAATATTGTTTGAATTGATTGTTAAATTAAAACTTTAAAAGTTTCAGAAAATGTTCTGTAAGTTGGCAACATTACTGCGACTAATGTTAGCAATATCCAGTAGATGGCAGATTAGTATAAACTGTCTTCAAAATAGCGGTGTAAATATCCAGCCCATTAGAGAAATGCAACAAATGTTTTCGGTTAAAAGGTTTTTGGTAAAATGAAAACAAAAAAATACTGCTGCTTCTGAAAAAATAGCAGAATTACAGTGGATGAAAAAGTCACAAATATGGTTTCTAATCAAATGAAGAGTACATTAGGGTCGAATAAAATTTTCCAGAAAATTTCAAGTGCCTTTTCAACGTTATAGAACTTGTTTTAAACATTTAAGTAAACAAAGAATACACAAGTGTTTCACATTTTCTTAAGTAACTATTTTTATTATCAATTAATTTCCATTTCAAATAATGAATAAATTTTAAATAATATTTAATTTCCTCTCATAAAAATAACCCATACTTCATGCATCTTTTAAATCTATTTTCTTTGACATTTCATAATTTATAGTTAATTCAAATTCTATTATTAATTTAATTTATTCATTGTATATGCTTGTGTTTACTTTTATGGTACATATAAACAAGTGATCATTACTTATTACATAAAATGGTCTTATATGATGATGATTTTATTTTTTAAAATATTTATAACTTTTCTTTATTTTATGATGCTGTCATTTTCTTCATTGCTAATTGAATATTTTATTTCTTTTTAAACTTTATTATTAGAAAAAAAATAAGTGAAAATAATTCATTAAAAATAGCCAGCAGGTTAATATATTGTTCGTACAAATCTACATTTTACCATTTTAGAATTATCCCAATATTTCGAATTATAATTTTTCACTTCTTTAATCCTTATTGAAAATAATTTTTTTTGTTTATGTTTAATAGAAAAGTTTTTAATTTTTCCAGTAATGGCTTTAAATTTAAAATCAAATAATCTAATTTGTTAATTGATGTAATTTCGAAATAGAAATGAATAAATTCTTTTCTATCATGCTTTTTTTCTCTCTAAAATTACTTTTGCTAAGTACATAAATTGAATTGTCAGATTATGGAAATAAATCCCGTTTTATTCAATCTCATTAAACAACAGGGAAGAAATAAAAATCGACAAGTCTGCAATTACTTAAGTTAGGGTAAGGAAAAAGTTTTTCTTGCAGTTATTTCCTTAGCAGGAATCCATTATAAACTTTCACATCCCCATTTTGGACACTTTAATTTATCTTGCCTTTATTCTGTTAAACTAATTCCAGTGGGAAAAATAATATGAATTGTTCTTCCTGTCGAAGGTATTAGGGAATTTCCACCGTGCTATTCTACGAAAATTAAAATATTAAAGGGACAGTATTTCTTAAGTAGTTATTAAATTATTTTCATACAAATTGATTTTTGAATTATTTTAAAACGTAAAATAAAAATAAACATTTTGAAGTTGTTTTAAAATGAATTGAGAGCAAACCAGAGGTTTTGCTTTAAATTCTTATATACTTTACTTCAATTTCATAATAAATAAGATTATGATGCTATTCTCGAGCTTAATAAACTCATGTTTGTGAAAATTGCAACACCATGAAGGAATCGTCATAATTAAATGAAATTTAATACACAGCTGAGTGGTAGTAGTACAAATGAATGATTAAATGTTCAAAGCAAACAAACAATAACAAAGAGATCGGAATAAGTATTTTGTGTAGCCACCACGCGCTGCAATAAGGACTGCTACACGACGTGTGAATGGAGTCAAACAAATTTTGAATGTCTGCCTGAGGAAGAGCATTCCCTTTTTGTTTGTATGCGCACCCAAAGTTCGTCTGCAGAAGCAACAGGACGAGGATCACGAGCGAGACGCCGACCAACGAAATGCCACACATGTTCAATCGGCGACATATACGGGAATACGCAGGCCAAGGAAAAGCTGTACCTGCGCGTTGCAAAGAAGGATTGAACAGTCCCTAGCGATATGAGGGCGGGAATTGTCCTGTTGAAATACAGCGCCTGACAAGCATTGAATGAGAGGAACAGCTTGGGGCTGTAGAACTTCATTGATGTACCAATTGCTGTTCCGATTGCCC
>BPLR01007470.1:0-54722 GCA_021605095.1 Caerostris extrusa
GGAATGAAATACCAAAACTCTTCTAAAAAACAAAAGGAAAAAACAACAAAAAAACAAAACAAAAAACAAATAATATAAAAATGTATTTTTAAGACAATTCCTACGTTTTTTTACTATATTGCAGAAGGTATAAATTTATAAACAATTTCCTTCGTTTTTTTAAATTTATCTGGCGCCATCTATTGGTAGATACATGCAACTTAAATCACAAAAACTAAAATTGATTAATTAAATTTAATTACTGATTTAATATTTTGAATAAAACTGTATTAACATCCAGTGTCATCCACTACAAGTTAAAAAAATGTATTTGAACTTGAGTGGATAGATAAAAATGTTTAATTAATGATTGCAAATTTGGACATATTATATATAAGGAGAGTGCGAGCTAATAGAAGGGAATTGAAAAATATAAATAAATAATAAAAGAAAAAATGATACAGTAGTGAGGAAGTTCTATGATTCATTTAAATGACTTTCCCATTACAATGCATATATTAAACGTGTATGAGATGTGCAAAATTGAAAACTTAAATATTTACTTTTATTAAACAATATTTTTTGAGTTTGTGAAATTACCTTACAAGTAACTACTTAAACTGGTAAAAGGATTTTAAAGTGTATGAAAAAAGTAATATTTTTAAAATGTGATGGTTGTTATAAACTGTTTAAATCAGCTATTTTGAACTTCAGTAATTATCTTATTAATTATCCATATTTAGTAATGTTTTATTTCTTTAGTACATGCTTAATTGATTTAAGATTTGATGTTTTAATACAAACCTATACAGTCAGTTCGCTCCCCACAGATACTGTGCATCCATGGCAAAAATGCACAAAGGCTTTGATTTATATTTACAATGCTTTAAATGGTCAGTCAAATGGTTTCACACTCACAACTTTGAGTACGATAATGTATTATGATATAACTTTCTACCTATATATTAAAGGATGTGGTAAAAATTTGGATTAATCCACACAGGTATCCTTTCTCGCTAAAATACATTTTCGAAATTTTATTTTCACTGTATACAAAGTTAAAGAAGTACTACAAAAGTAGTTTTAAACCATGAAAGTAACACAGATCTATTTGATAGTTTCGGTGACAATTTTCTCTGAAACTCTCACTGGATCTTATTGAGTTAATACTTAGAGATAATGCTTTGAAAGTACTTGATCGAACGACGTCTGTTTCAAGGATTATACGATGGTATCTTGAATGATACGGACTGTTATTCGAAGCATTTGAATAATTAGTTAACGCATTGTCACTTCAATTACATGGAGGGATTATTTTTACTTGGAAGATCAAAGTGCTGAGATAGCAGTTGTCAAATGAGGTGGAAACGATTGGAAAATAAAAATATTTGTCCCTAATGTAAAAACCTTTCTTGAGATTAAGAGTTAATATCAGTTTAGTTTGGGATTAATTAATGAAAAAAAATAAGATTAATACAATATATACATTGATTGATAAACATACAGTTAGATGTTTTTGATTGTATAAGGTAATAAAATTTAGAATAATTTCTGATGAGTATTTTTTATTGTTTCTTGAAAATAAAAAGAATTGGAAACTTATCTAAGAAAATCTCATTTCAAATTTATTAAATAATGTATTTTACAAAATAATGATTACAATAACATTAGATTACTTCAAACGGTATATGAGAGTTTTAGTAAAATAAATTAATAAAGCTGTTATGATAATGATGAAGTCAAAAGATGCTATTCGGTACCTTTCATAACGCTTTACTAAACGCTGATCTATTATGATGATTATCATTTTAAGTTTTTCTAATTTCAAAGTTAATTAATTTTGGGGATTAATTATTTTTTCTCACTTCAATATTTTATTAAATAATGTATTTTACAGAATGATGGTTACATTAACGTTAGATTGCTTCAAATAACATATGGTTTAGTAAAATAGGAATTAATAAAGTTGTCATGATGATGATGACTATACAAAAAAAAATGTTATTCGGTAACTTTAATAACACTTTACTAAACTGATCTGTTAAGATGATTATCATTCTAAGAGTCAGTTTAAATATAAAACTATAAATACTTTTTAGGAAAATTAAAACGAGAAAAATTCGGATGATATAAATATTGAGATAATATGAAGATTTTTTACTATTTGGGAAAAAAAGAAAAAAGAATGACAAATTATATTGAAAACATCTTCAATACTCTAATATAAAATAAAAAAAAAATTAGAGAGAAAAAAATTAAGATATAGTTCAGTTTTTAAGAAATATTTTTTTTGAAAATAATTGAAAAATTATTTTTGTAAAATAGATTTAATAAAGCTGTTATGATGATGATTATGTAAAAAAAGATGTAATTAGTTATCTTTAATAACACTTTACTAAAAAAAAAAATTGATCTATTATATAATTATCGTTTTAAGACTTATTAAATAAATATAAAACCGTAAATACTTCTTGAGGGGAATTATAAAGAAGAAGAGGAGAATATAAATATTGCGATAATATAAAGGTTTGTAGATATTTGAAAAGAAGTGAATAAAAATCATATTAGAAACATCTCTAATATAAAATGAACAAATTTTGGCAGAAAAAAAAATTAAGATATAGTTTTTTGACAAATAGTTTTTCCTTATCATAAGTAAAATAAATTATTTTTTATCTTTTGTTATTTTTATAAAGTGATACTTTCTTTTTAAAAAGAAAAGTTTTCCTCATGAATTCAGAAAGAATCTTGAAAAGCATAATTTACGAAGGTTTTCTGTGAAGTTTACGACTTCGTTTTATTGTCTTATTGCAAAAGGCTTTCTGTATATGTTTAAAACTTTTAAACTTTAATGTCTTTTTCAGTTTGTGTGTGGTATGTCTGAGAAGCCAGCTGAATAGTGTTAAATAATCTTTCTTTTAATGTAATATATATAAACAAATGCGTTTTAAGAGTCTGGCAAATGTGGTTAAATTTTTTTTATTATGAGAAAGATGCTTTGTTACTTGATTTTTACAATTATATTCACATAAAAAACTTTCTTTCAAAAATATTTAAATAATGATTCTTAATTTGAAATTCATGCATAATGGGACTTCTTTTAATTGTTCTACGACACAAAAAAATTGCATGTTTTATTCATAATTCGTCAATTAGTAATTGGAATAAAAATACAGATATTTTATTTCAATTATTTAACATTACAGTTACGAAAATTCTAGTTTTGTGTAATTTTTATTAAACTGTTTTTTCATTAAATAATAAGCATATATTTTCACACTCAAAAATCTCATTTAAATGAATCAGTTTTTCATTAAGTTCACTTGAACTGTTTCTATTTAAAAAGTAATCATTCCATCTTAATGATCAATGAAATAAGTATTCTTAGTAACTACATTAATGAAATCACTACATTTCCATTAATTTCATATGTTATTAATTTTCCATTTCATTTAGCTTTAATCATTTGATGAAAATACTAATTTAATTCCTATTATATTAAAGGACATAATTAATAATTTAAGCATTATATGGCGTTACACTTTTATATATATAATAATATATGTTGGCGCCTCATGGCCGGAAGTGACTAGCGCACTGGTGATCGGCGCCACAGGTTTCGAGTCCAAGCAGTGCCATGGATGATTTTGGTGATTCGAAATCCGTCTTAAACGTGGAGTCCCGATCATATGACTACTATTACTGCACCACACTACACCACATAACTGGGCCCAGATCTGAGTTGCCCCCATTTACAGTTTGGGAATGATGTGTGTGAGAAGTCTGGTGGGCTGTATGGTCACATGAGGGCAGGGACTTATGACTTAAAATGGAAACAGCTACAAACATCCATGGCACCACTACCGGGAAAGCTCGTACCGAAACCTGCTGGCACTGAGCGCTAGAGCATTGGGTGGTCGGTCATTCAGACTCTAGCCTAATATGATTGTAGAGCGTTTGGCGTAGGGCAGGCTACCCTCTCCAGTAAAAAAGTAAACAATATCCTGTCTCGACGGCCTTTGCAATGAGACTGGCAAGGTCCATTGTACCATTGATGATGACGGTGATGAAAACATGTTAATTTCGAGTACGGAGATTAAGTTTCCTACCAGCCAGGGGTCTGACTTTAAGGTACCAGAACTTTCGTGTTCAGTCCCAGTGGCGTCATGGACATTTGTAAAATCGTTCGGTTACAGTTTAGAGACAGTTCGTTCATTGTTCGAAATTCATTCGGTTCGGAATCCATTTAAAACTGTATGTCCCGGTCTGTGTTTAGCCCACGTGTGCATAAGATGACTGTAGAGCGACAAAGCAAACATCAATAACCTGAAACCCATATTTTGTTGACTTTCGATGTTAATTTGTATCTAAAAAATTAATTGACGAAAATTAACTGGAAGAAATTTAAAGAACGAAACTTGTATTTTGATTTTCATGTTTATCACAAATCTAACATCAAGAAAGAACAAAATTGAATAAGCAATCAAAAATTTGTTTAAAAAATAACTACCAGTTCCTCGTGTATATTAATGAGGCAATATAAAGTCGAGGACTTCGCGGTTTCCATTCAACAAACCCCTCCTTCTTTAATTCAAGTTTATGCCAAGTTCTGAAGAACCATTAATTTGCTTTTATTCGCCCGCCATTCTCGACTGGATGTAAATTCTCGAGCATTAAGTATGAAAAAGCATTTTCAATACCCCGATGAACACGAGGTCATTCTTTTCCTTCTTTTGAATTCTTGGCGAATTTATCTGGCGATTTTAAGCATAAAGTTCGGGTGGAAAAATGTTGTCTTCCCCCATCTTGGCGTAGGAAGCAATTGCTTTGGGCAGGCAGGAATTTTATGGGGTGGCTTCAAAAACAGCATTCGTAATATTTACCGAAAGGAATTTTATGAGGTTCTGTTTAAATAAAGACTGGGTAGCATCGTTTGTTTTGATAGAATAATTTTTTGACGACTAATTTTTCTTTAAAAATTGATTGAGTCAATGAATAAATTATAAGATGACGTTGAAATTCAGCAATTGCGTTGAAATTGGAAAAGTGTTTTAATGTTTTATATGAAATAATGTTTTGATACTTTTGACGTTTAGTTTTTGATACTTTGATGCTTCTGATGCAGTTAGAAGTTGATGTTTTTCTCAATTCATTGATTTTTAATTATTATTTTTTCAAGGCATTTTGAAAACTTCCAATGTATTAATTTAGAAAAATTTTGTACTAATTTCGTAATTCCCAATTTTATAGAATATTTTGTTTAAACGTACTATAGAACATTTGTATACTTTCTAAATATGCTGTTTTAAAATGTTTGTAGGCTTCCTAGATGTACCTAATTTAGAAAAATTTTGTATACTTCCTAAATGTAATAATACAGAAAATTTTGCATACTTCCTGGACATAATTTTTATAGAATATTTTGTGTTTTTAAACGTACTATAGAACATTTTGTATACTTTCTAAATATACTGTTTTAAAATATTTGTACGCTTACTAGACATACTAATTTAGAAATTTTTGTATACTTCCTAGACGTACTACTTTAGAATATTTTTAACGTTTTCTAGACGTATTATTTTAGATTCCATTCTCAAAAACATTTATTAGCTTGGATTTTGTGAATATCATTTTAACAGAATATCATTTAAAGAAAAATACGAGTATATTTAAACAATTGATTATTCTTTAAAAAATGTTATTTGGCTTACTGTTTATTTTGAAATATTTCTTTTAAATATGACAATAAAATGCAGTGTTTTTGTAATATTTACAAATGAATTAAATTACATGTTAAAATTTGAATTATAATTGTTCTATAATGAAGTACAAAAATTTTCGATGCGATCAGTTATGCTTTGCAAGAACCAGATATCTTTTTTTTATTTTATAGATCAATTATGATTTGCACACACAAAATTATTTTATTCATTCACACATTGTGAGGCATCAATTTTCGTTTGTTACAAACACTAGGAAAATATTAGCTTCTTCATTCAGGCAATCGATCATGTCCAAAATCAAAATTTTAAATAATGTTTTGATGGAAAATATTTTGATGCTGTTGTTAAATTAGGTTTTAAAACACTTAAAAATTCGAAAATTAAAATATATGCATGTATATGTGGTTGGTATACGTGATCGGTTTTTCTTAAACACATAATTGCTTAAACTTGCTGAATATCTTATGAGAAATCATGAGAAATGATGATTATCATGAGAAAATAATTAGTAGCTGCCCTTAAAAGCAAATTAAAAGGATCATTTGGTGGTACAATACTTTTGCTTTAAAGTTTAATTATAAAGTAATTTAAAAGTTTCTTTTAACATAAATGCTAATGGTTATTTTCACAATTTGTTAAATATTTAGTAATATGATTATTTATTTAATTATAATGAAATACTTTGGAGACACTAGATTTCTCTTTAAAAATGTCGCTTAGTTCATTATTACTTTTTAATAAGTTTATTTTTAAATATAATGATTAAATGCATGTATTTCGTTGTTTACATGATTTAACTTGCATGGTAAAATTTGAATTATGTTCTATAATGAAGTAGGTCGGGAGTTTTTAGGATGTTATAAAGCTTTTTATTGATCAAAAATTCCTTAAAACTTTCAATGAAATTAATTGTTTTTAAAACAGAATTGCGCAATAGACGATAGTTTCAAAGAATTCCTTAAAAGAACTACTACAGTAAAAAGTACTTATTCACAGCAAAATAATTATTTTACGTATCGATTACGTATCGATAAGCATGATACTCTTAATATTTTATTGAATATATTAATAGTATGTAACATAACTATAACATTGTGTTATTATAAAATATCCATATTTAAAAACGAAATTTTTATTTTATTTTTCACAAAGAAAAATATTCATGGTTAATAAATTCCTTTCACGGGAAATATTCTACAGCATTTAAATAGAACCATATCTTCAAGCAAACATTTTATATAAAAATAGTACATATCTCTTTTGAATTAGGATATTATAAAAAGCTTTAAAAAAGAAGTCCTTAAAATATTCGTATTTGGAAAAAAATATTCTATTTTTCACACGGAAATATATTTATGCTTAAGGAATTCCTTTCGCAGAAAATATTCTACAGCATTTAAATAGAACCATATCTTCAAGCAAACATTTTATATAAAAATAGTACTTATCTCTTTTGAATTAGGATATTATAAAAGTTTTTTTAAAAAGTCCTTAAATTTTCGAAGACCTTTCATTTTATTGAACTTATAAAAATTATATCTTTGTATCATTAATATTTGACTGCTATAAAATGTTCGTATTTGAAAAAAAAAAAATAAATATTTTTTTTTCACGAGGAAAAATATTTATAATTAATAAATTCCTTTCGCAGAAAATATTCTACAGATTTTGAACAGAGCCATATTATCCAACAAACAATGTATCTAAAAATAATACTTCTCTTTCGGATTAGGATATTATAAAAAAGCTTTTATTGATTAAGAAGTCCTTAAAACTTTCCAAGAAACCAATTATTTTTAAAGAGCATTGCACAATGGACGACAGTTTCACGCGAAGTTTCATTCTGGGATTAACTTGCCAATCAGCTAACACCGAGACAGTTAATTTAATTGCCGCATTGTACTGGGGATAAGTCCGAGTCTAGATAGCGCTTTCAGGTTTCACTGCTCCTTGTTTTTCCTTTTTAAATCAACTTTGATTGTTTTACTGTCAAAGCGTCTGCTTTAAAATTAAACAGTGTATAAAACTCTGATAAACCTAGTCTAGTATTCTTAATGGAATTTTAACAATCTTTATATGGATTTAATCAGGTTAGAGTTTTTATTTGGATGCATTTAGGTAACTGAGAATATTCTCTAAATTAAAGTTATTTTTTTTTAAATACATTTAACAAATATTTAAAAGAAGGAAATAAACTATAATATTTATGAGATCATATTAGAGTATTTTGAATATCAAAGAAACAGATTTTCAATATTATGAAAAATAATTATTCAACTGAATATTAAAAATTATTTTTTAGCTAAAAAATAATTTATATTTTCTCTGCAAAATTTTCCATTAAAAGATGTTGTGCATAGAAACATTAAATATAATAACATAATATAAGAATAGTTATATGTATTTTGGGATTAAAGTTTAATAATATTTGGATGCAATATATTAGTTATTTATCCTATTTTAGTTCACGAATCTGCTTTTAAAAAAGATTAAATAATCATAAACAATTATTAATATAACCATTTTAGGTACCTATTTTTCTGCCTATTAATGTTTATTACAGTGATGAAATTTGTATATACAGTTGTTGCATTAAAGAATTTCACGAATTATTTAAAATATGAACGTGAATAAAAACAGAAAGGAAAGTATTTGGATGCTTTTGCTAGAGGTTAATTATCTAGGATATAATAAAGATTACCAGAAGAGCAATTAATAATCTAGGATAACTAGAAGAGGACAATGCTCTTATGGAAAACCTTTCAGTTACTTCTGTCTAAAACTAAACTTTGAAAAGATTTTGACAAAGTTCTTGCATCAATAGTTGAATTGCATTGTGGGAACAACTTTGTAGTGTTGTTGCCAACAAGACAGAAGATTACAAGCAGTTACGCCTGAAACATCCGAGTTAAACAGTATTTATGATACAAAAATTAAGAATTATTCATTTATATGCTTATTTAGGCTTATAAAGTAAATACATTATTTACAAAGAATTCGAATTCGAACTGTGATCCCTCATCCTTGAATTTCTGGAGGATGACTGTTGGAGCTTATACACGAAACATGTTTCTACAATGGATTTCTTTTAGAAAGTTCAAATTTGTTCCCAATTTACTTTTTACAGACATTTGCTATTAATAAAAATTACAAATTTGACCACTTCAGTTCACTGCCCATTTAGCATGTAAATAGGTTAATAGTAATTTATTGTAATCATTTAATTAGATTGACAATTTATTGTAAATTAATTGGTTTGATAGTTTATTGTAATCAAATTGGTTTGAATTACCGTAATCAATTAATTGTTTTGATACTTTACCGTAATCAATTAATTGTTTTGATAGTTTATTGTAATCAATTAATTGTTTTGATAGTTTATTGTAATCAATTAATTAGTTTGACAGTTTATTGTAATAAATTGATTTTAGTTCATTTTTCTTACGTTATTTCGGAATATTATAAAATAATAGATTTTTACTATGATGAAGTTTTGTTTTCTAAAGCCAGTCGCTTTGTCCTAAAGTTATTCGTCACTAGAGTGACAGATCCATCATTATAGATTCAACAATCTAGCCAAGGATGTTTGTTAGTGGTTCGGAATCCACGTCAAATTGCTGGTCCTGGTCTAATTAAAGCTTGCACAGAATGACAGTAGAGCGACAAACCAAATCAAACCAACATCAGAGTGAAAAGTATTGATTTTACAACTGTGGAAACCCAACGTGCAATCTATCAGGTTCCTAAAGTCTAACATAATAATTATATACTCCAATTATGCATTGTTATTTCTAAACTGTATTAATAATGCATTATATTGTTATTGCATTGCCTTATTATTTATACTAATTACACAAACAAAATTTTAAAAATCAAAATTTAGAGCTTTTGGTAGTGAATTTGGGAATATGACCACACAGATTTACTAAGTATTGGATATTCGCATTTCCATATCGATTTCTGGAAAGGATATTTATTGCAAAAGACTGTTTCATGTTAAAAACTAATTAAACAGACTTCATTATGCCATGACGTCTAAGTTCAAAAAAATAAATACCTTTTTAAAACAAAAATATTTACATTCAAATAAGTGTTCAACATTTCTTGAAAAATATTTTTTCTCTCTCTTTACATAATCCGATTTCTACGCCAAGCGCAATGGAAGTCATAGAGATAAAGCTTTTTTTTTTCACAGAAAGATGCCAAAAGGCATTTGTGGCGAGAATACTTTGTTTTATTTGACTTCGCCTCCAAAACTTTTAAATTCTTTTTTTTTTAAATTTGTATGAGAACAATGTGCGTGAAGAATGTCGCCTGGATCTTTGTTTACTTTTAATTTAATGGTACAAAGCAACAACTATGCGATTTTTCACGCGATAAAAACCACTTTTTTTGAAATAAGTCTTCCTTTTGTTTTTGGTTTTAATTCAATCTCTGAGGTTCCTGTTTTATCGGTTCAAACACTGCTTATCTGCAATAAACATTTAAGTCTGCTTCAAAACATTCGCGTCTTTGCTTGAATAATGTTGATTATCTTAAAGCTGTATTTTTTCCCGAGGAACAAACAGTAACTTTGTTGGAAGTTTGTGAAATGTTGCTTCGAACTGATAAAGAATTTTTTTTTTCTTAAAATGTTATATTCATTTACCCTTAAACATTTCTTATTTACATTAGAATATTTTAATATTTAACTTGTTCAAGCACTGGAATTTATTTTTTATAAGATTGAAAAATGCATCTGTTGTCATTTCTTAGCATCTTTTAAGCATTGCAATCTTGAAATTTTTGTCAATATATGTGTTTATGAGATTTCTTATTGTTTAATGTTTCATCTTTTTTAAAAAGTAATGTAATATTCAAATTAAGCATTTTAATAAATTGATTAAAATTTAGTAAACTAATTTTTAATTTTAGTAAATATTTTAATAATTTAATTTAAACTTAGCAACTTAATTTTAATTTTGAATTTTTAACCTAGTTAAGATTAACAGTATATTGCAATCTATTAATTGGTTTGACATTTTTGTGGTCAATCAATTGCTTTGACATTTTATTCTCAATTAATCGATATGATAGTTTATTGTAATTATTTAATTTGTTTAACAGTTTACAGTAATCACCTAATTGGTTTGAAAATTTATTGTAATCAATTAATTGGTTTGACAGTTTATTGTAATCAATTAATTGGTTTGATATTGGTTTGATTGTAATCAATTAATTGGTTTGACAGTTTATTGTAATCAATTAATTGGTTTGACAGTTTACTGTAATCAATTAATTGGTTTGACAGTTTATTGTAATCAGTTAATTTATTTGACAATTTATTGTAATAAATATATTTTGTTTTTATCTTACAATAAATTTTATTTTTATATTTTTATTTTTATTTTAAGTATATTTTATTTTTTTTTAAATAAATTTATTAAATATATTTATTTTTATAATTATTTTATTTTTACATTATATTATTATTACATTGCATTATTATTTATACTAATTAAGCAAACAATATTTAAAAATCGTAAAATTTGCCATTTGCGTAGTAAATATGGAATATTTTTATTGCTTTGTATGGCATATCATATTTTCATAACATTTTCAGGAAGATATCTATTTCAAAGGTGAGTTTCATTCTGAAAACTAATTAAACAGACTTCGATCATGTCGTGACAAATTTACAAAATACATTTACAAAATAAAAACCTCTCTAAAAAAAACAAAATATTTGCATTCAAATAAGTGTTCAACATTCACTGAAAAATATTTTTTTCTTCCCTTTACATAATCCGATTTATACGCCAAGCGCAATGAAGTCACAGAGATAAAGCTTTCGTTTCCATAGAAAGATGCCAAAAGGCATTTGTGGCGAGAATATTTTGTTTTATTTAACTTCGCCTTCAAAACCTTTAAAATTCCTTTTTTAAATTTGAATGAAAACAATGCGCGTGAAGAATGTCGCCCGAACTTTGTTTACATTTATTTTAAATGCCACAAAGAAACAACTATGCGATTTTTCACGCGATAAAAACCATTTTTTTGAAATACTGTCTCCTTTTGTTTTTGGTTTTATTCAATCTCTGAGGTTCCTGTTTTATCGGTTCAAATACTGCTTATCTGCAATAAACAGTTAAGTTCGCTTCAAAACATTCGCGTCTTTGCTTGAATAATGTTGATTATCTTAAAGCTGTTTGTTTTTCCCGAGGAACAAACAGTAACTTTGTTGGAAGTTTGTGAAATTTTGCTTGGAACTGATAAAGATTTTTTCCCTTAAATTGTTATTTTTCATTTTTCCTTAAATATTTCTTATTTACATTTGAATATTTGAATATTTAACTTGTTTAAGAACTTACATTTACTTTTTCTTTATAAGATTGAAAAAGCATGTGTTGTCATTTCTTAAAATCTTTTAAACATTGCAATCTTGACATTTTTTTCAATATGTGTGTTTATTTTTCTTTTTTTTCACTTTCTGTTTTTTAAAGATAAAAAAAAAAAAATAATGTTATATACTAAATTTCACTTTATTTAAAAAGATAAAAAAAAATTATTTTTTTTTTAATTTTATATTTATTTAAATTAAATATTTTAGTAATTTAATAATTTTAATTTAAAGTTATGTTAATAAAGTTTAGTAAATTTATTTAAAATTTAGTAAATATTTTTATAATTTAATTTAAATTTAGTAAATATTTTTATAATTTATTTAAATTTGTAAATTTATTTTAATTTTTAGTAAATATTTTTAATAATTTAATTTAAAAATTTAGTAATTTATTTTAAATTTAGTAATTTTAGTAAATATTTTTAATTTAATTTAGTAAATTTATTTTAAATTTAGTAAATTGATAATTTTTTAAATTTAGTAAATATTTTTTAATAATTTAAGAATATTTTAATAATACAAGTTAAATAAGCAATATAAAATACAATTTTATTTTAAAGATGGTAAATATTTTATAGAAATAATACAAGTTAAATTTAGTTGCCTATGTATAATAAACAGATTTCTTGGTGTCTAAATTTTCTTAGACTGCACACAAATATAAAGATTAGATCACAAATGTCATTCAAAATCTGTTCATTTCAAAAGTTAAATATAAAAAACAATGCATCTGAATTAAAGTCAATTTATAATATGTTAAGAAATGAAATCTTAAAGTAATTTGAAAAAAATTCATTTTGACGCTGATTCTTAACTGAAATTTCTTCTATTGACAGATTTGAACAAGTAGCAATTATGTAGAAAAAATATTATAGACGGAAAAAAAAAAAGACTTAACATAATTTTTACGGGAAATTTACCATATTTTGATAAGAAAATCTATACCATATAATAGCAAAAAATACATTTGAATTTTTTTTTTATTTAAATAACCAATGATTTTGCCCAACTCGCGGCTAAGTGGTAATGTGCGCCGCTGGTGAGCAGTAAGGATGAGGTTCAGCCCACTGGGGACTTTGTTATAGACACTGTTTCAAAAAACGATGAGACTCGATGGCGTTGTGAAGTTCAACATCTTACCTCGTGAGTCAGACTATCTGGTGGGAATTTTCCGGGTTTTCTCTCATACAATATGCAAATATGAAAGTTTTCCCGGAAGGCACAGTCCTCCTTCTTCAGCGTCATGGTGCCGAGATTTCTTACATACGTATGCTCCATCACAACACAAGCTGCTGTCCTTTCTCTCCATCCATGAGTAGACTACTCGTGGGATGGGCGTTCCGCACTACAGAACGCTGAGGATTACACACAACAACAACACCGATGCTTCTTTAAAATGTATACATCTATTATTGTAATACAAAAGTAACAACTTTTCATGCAACAATCTAAATTTAATTGAAAATATATTGTATTAAGATTGATGCACTATTATCATGGTGGAAGCTATTCCAATCTGAGACTTTTTGAAAACAGAAACTGAGTACATAGTGACACGATATTATGTTCCTTTATTAAACAAAGCAAATCTAAATGCCTTTTCATCACAAAATCCTGTTAACAAAAAAAAAAATATTAATCCTAGCAAGAAAAGATTATAATGTTGGAAATTTTGCAACATCAGATATGATGGCCTTTATATACGCTATATTTATACTCTTGCACAAAATAAACATTCACGGAATTAAAAACAAAATAAGAAGGGGAAAATATATAAAATGAGCAGACCAGTCTTAATACGTTCTTAAAGACATATCAGTTACTAGAAGAATGCACCGTTTGTTGGGGTAGATTTGTCAAAACTCAAGATCAATAAAGCTATTTTCCATTAATAATAACATGGACGTGTGTTTTTTGTTGCAAAAATAGATTCTTGATTTGCTGTTACATAGAAATAATTTCATATCACAATATTATCAATAACAGAGTAAGATTTCTTATTATGATAGTTTAAATTGGGATGAACAAGCTAAGCCAAAACGGGTGGATACCGAATCTGTGGATAAGAAGATTACTGCATTAGGCTCGAAGAGGAAGACCGAATAGTTCACATTTCCTTTTTAAAAAAATGTTGCCCTTGAATGGGTAGGAAAATGAGATGTCATCTAAGTAGATGCAGAGTGATAAATCCATCATGAATCGTCCTCAGTAATGATAAATTTATTCTGGCGTTTTTTTTGTTTTTTTTTTACAATAGCCATTAATAAATGATTCCTTTTGAAACTTTGAAATAAAACCCAAATTTCGAAGGTTAATTAATGTTTCTTAAAAAGAAAATTAGGGTTATTCAGAGCCAAATGTACATTTTTATTTACCAGGGCTCATCGAAATAGAAGTTGAAGTACTGTAAAGTATTAAGTTCTTGAAAAGTTAAGGAAAATTGAGTACTTGGAAAGTTAAGTACTTCAAAAGTTATAAGGAATATTTTAGAGAAAATTGTTTAGCACGTATACACACAAATTTTGACGAATGATATGTCTCAATTTCTAGAGAAAGAAATATTTAAACAAGTTTAATAAAGAAGGTCTAGATGTTGCTATTTACCAAGTGGGATAAAAATAAAAATATAACACTTACATCAAGACCATGAATCCTTCTCATGGGAAAAGGAATGGGGGGCAGAGCACACGTAGTTTGTTTGGATGGAGCACACATAGGTCGAAGTCCGACATGGCTCCGTGATGGTACGGAGGGTAGTGTCTTCCGAGAAGACATTTTTGGGGAACTACTCCGCATTTGCATGTCTTATGGGGGAAAACACGGAAAACTCCCACCATGTAGTCCAACTAACGATGCAAGGTGCTGAACCTCATAAATGGTATCAAGCATCCTCGTTTTTTGAAACAGTGTCTACAACAAAGCCGCTAGAGGAGTGAACCGCCGCCTAATGCTCGCCAGGAGCATGTTACAACTGAGCAACGAGTAAGGCCTGTATTAATATTAATTATTATTAATATTATTATTATTATTATTATATATGGGCCTGATTTGCCGAGTGGCTAGCCTTGTGGCGCTCGGTATCACAGATTTCGGCTAATAGGATCGTAGAGCTTGTGGGGTAGTGTTACTCCGCGTCCGTATCTTATCTTCAAGCTACGCTCACCTCCTGCACTCGCATTACACGCGCCAAAGACAATTGTCTCAGTGTTTGACAGCTGCATTAGAACAAATAATATTAATAATGTAATATTATTAATATTTTAGCAAGATAAACAAAAGGATTCAAAAGAAACTTTTCAATTCTAAAATTATGAAAACGTTTTCCAATAACAACTTTTATCATCAATAATTTATACAGGAATTTCGTTTATTTCAATACAATTTATATATTTAAATTTGCTTAAATGTCTGTTATACTTATATAAAATATGTTACTAGGAACCGTATTGATCACTATACTATTAGTAGAGAAAATAGTTCTTATAATCATGTTTAAAATTTCAGCTATTAATTATATCGTTTCAAACAGTTCTTTCATGTTTCAAAATATTCCATTTCATAAAAGGAACATTCATTACGCATCGATCAGCTCTAATTATCTCCGAAACAGCAGTCGCATTCGCATTTATAATGAACGATGAATTGTTTTCTAAGCTGGCGTTAGACGCGCCAGTCATCGTTTTCTTCATACTTGGGCTCGCCATTCTTTTTCTAAGTTATAAATGTTGTTTGTCCAAGTATGCAAATAAGTCGTTAGTTTATTATCTTGATTTTAGATGAAATTAAAAACTAAAAGCCACATATCATATTTAAATTCTCAGGTTACAACTAGAATTCTTCATACTTGAGGCACAGTTCTCATCTTTGCACAAACAAAAGAAAAGAAAAAGAAAAACAGTTTTGAAAAACACGGGCTTAAATAAACTCAGTAAAATATGAAGTGAAAAAGTATAGTTATAAATGTTGTATCTGCAGGAATTTTTTTTTAGACGTCCTAATTTAAAATTGAAGTGTCAAATAAGTCGTTAGTTTATTCGTATCTTGATGTTTTCAGAAAATATGTAAATAATTATTATATTAAAAATCCCATCTTTAATGAAGTCCATGAATTTGATCTCCGCATGAATACAAGCATTTCCAAATGTTCGGTCCAGTGCACCAGAGACCAAGTTGGGCAACGAGCCACCACCAGCTTGAACAGTGCTGGACAGTTTGGGTCCATGGTTGGGCTGAGATACCAACTGAAATTGACTCATCGGACCAGGCTGGGTTCATCTAGGGGGCCAAGAATGCTCACGTGCCCACGAGAGTCGCTGCAAGCGATGTCGTTTGTTGCACATGCCA
Organism: Caerostris extrusa; assembly: GCA_021605095.1. Classification (NCBI taxonomy): domain Eukaryota; kingdom Metazoa; phylum Arthropoda; class Arachnida; order Araneae; family Araneidae; genus Caerostris; species Caerostris extrusa. The sequence continues at coordinate 16,429 of BPLR01007470.1, forward strand.
CAAACACACCTAACATACGTCCCAATTGATTTCGCGGATTTGACGCACTGTTAGAATTTACGATGCAGATATTTGCGCTGTCCTTGGTGGGTTTTGCCCGAATGCATCAACACTCTTGACACATGGGAATGTTGAATTAACGATGGCATGACCTTCGCTCCAACTAACATTCCGCGAAGTCTGTTAACGGTCATCATCCATTTCTAAACTTGAACAGAAATGAAACTGAAAAAGCACTACCGGCTACGCAGGCCATCTGAAAATTTGGAAATACATGATACTTTGTTCCTTTTCCGGTGAGTCTTCTGGTCATCTAATGCGCCCTTTGATGCTCTAAATATATTTCCAATCGGAATGAGAGGCTATATATTAAAGATTTCTCATCAGGATCGCAGGTAGCGCTGTACTTCTTTTCAGAGGAGAACCTCGAGGCGGACTGACCATTTCTTCTGAACATGACAGGAAAGGCACTCTTGCCAATGTGTGGGAGGAAACACGGTTACAATGTTTAATATTTTAGAAAAGACTTTGATAATAATATTAGTTTTTAACACTCGTGAATCATTCAGAATTGATTTAGTAGCAAATATGACAATTTTAAAGAGTGCAATTAAAACCATTCAAATTTGTTTTAACACAAAAGTAATGAAAATTATTGTGCTACTAACTAGAACTTTTAAGAATTTACGTCTAGTACGTCCACCAATTCTTTTATTAGTATCAGACAATTATTGATTAGACTTATTTGTTACCATTTTTTCACAGCAAATCAAATACATAAACGATTTATTTTATTCTTAATTATAAAAACAACAAATTTAAACCAGCTATTACATTGACAGAAAACTTTTATAACATTGTTTCTTATATTAAGAAATTGCTCTGTTTAACATTCTATCACAAATACGGGATCCTTTATTTGACTTTAGAAACTGTCAAGTGATTATTTAATTAGATTATTTGATTTCGCTTTTGTTATACGTTAACTGTAACTTTGTTACGTTTTGAGAATAACGAAGTTAATGTAAATGACATTAAATAGTTGAGCGACAGATATTAAGGGGAAAAATTGAATATCTTTTTCAGAATTACAGTGAATATCTCACATTGAGAGCATAAAGTGACATTGATAATTGAATTAATTTATTAAATTTAATACCTAATTCATTTTAACATATTGTTCAGAATCTGAAGATGGGTACATATATTATAATTTAATATAATATCATTATAATCTAATATATATCATTGCAATTTAAAAATCTAATAAATTTTATTTGTAACCGTGCTTCCTCCTGCACACTGACAAGAGTGCCATTTGGCGTTCAGTAGAAATGGTCAGCAGACATCAAAACTTTCACCCGAGAGGAAGTACAGCTCAACTCGGCGCTCCCACTGAGAAATGTTAAGTTTATAGTCTCTCATCCCCAGAGGAAATATAAATTTGCTTATTCCGGTGCATTAGTTGACCTTTAGACTCTCACACTGAGAGAAAGTATATTTCGCGCATCCTGTGCATATCCGAGTTTGGGTTTTCGGCTTAAAAATGATGGCTTTGTGAGATACTAAACTGATTCTGGCAATTTTTGAAATGTCTGAATTGTTAAGCAAAGAACTTGCATTAAATGTTTTTTGCGGAAACGTATAGAATGTTGCAGAAGACATTCTGTGAGCATTCCTATATCGGAAAGAAATGTTTAGAAGTAGTATAAACAATTCAAAGATGGCAGAGAACGCACTGAAGACGAAGAGTCCTCTGTCGACTTCAGCCTCAACCGACGAAGCTCACGTAAAAAAAAAAAAAAAATTGGCGCTTGCAAAACCGTCGATTTACAATTAAAGACCTTGCTGATGATGTTGGAATTTCAAAAAATCGGTCAAATCCAATTTGGGCCTCAAACGCGTCAAATCTCGAATGGTACCGAAAACACTGAATGCGCCAGCAGCCCACACTGCATTGATTCTTCGTGACCTTTTCACCAAAAAGAAACCATATTGTTCTACAACCCCCGTATTCACACCGTCCGACTTCTGGCTGTTCCCTAAACTCAAAAGATCACTCTGAGATCCGTTTTGAGTGGATTGAAGAGATTTAAGGTGAATAGCCGAGCGCTTTGAAGGCCATCCCTGCCGATAACTTTTTAGCATGCATTGAGGATTGAAAAAGGCGTTGGCTTAAGTGCACATTGTGTCCAGAGGGGAATATTTTTGAATGCTATGAAATAAATTTAGGAAGAATAAATAAAGAGCTAAGGAAAAAAAATTGGTCTTACTTTTTGGGCACAGTAGTAAATGTTTTACCATAAATAATTCATTTATATAGGTATAGTAAAATATTATATTCTATTTGCAGCCGAAATAAGGATATATCATTAATGCAAATAATAAATTTGTCAGTTATTTATATTTACATTTTTTAAATTTTTTTAATACTGACCTGTATATCTTCAAGAATAAAAAATAAAATATTTTGGGTAACTAATTATTGTACGGACAAAACATCCAGAGAGAATAACCATTATTCAAGACAGAAAATAATTGATTCTTAAGAGATTTATTATGAAAGATTGTTATAAGAGATATTCATTCTTTAGAAAAATTTATTATGAATTTATTCGTTGACGTATTAGTTAATGTTCATTATAAAAGTCTTTTATCTTGTGGTTTATGCCATGTGGTAGCATTTAAATTACTGGGCAATATTTTTTCAGTAATTGAAACGGCTGCATAAAGCAATTTTAATGGTGATATGCTATTAAAATGTATTAAAAATAAAATATGGTTTATGTTTTAATGAAAAATAATGTGTGTATTATTTTTGTACATAAAATAAACTAATGATATATTTGTTTTACTGGGTAAAAATAAAAATATTTTTCAGAAAGGCTAATTAATAATCAATGTATATTATAGCTATGTATTTTTTAAACTCAACTTCATTATTTTGTTTTAAGCAAAAAGATGAAAATGATTCTTTTAATTTGTTGCACAAATTTAATTAATATTTTTTAATATTTGTTACAATGAGTAAAAAAATTATGCTTTTCATTTTATTGTAATATTTTTATGTGTGTATACTTTATATCGCAAAGTATATATAAAGTATACACATAAGTAGGTGTGTAGTGTGTAAAGTATACCCATATTTTTCTAGATATTCATTTATTTATTTTTATTACCTTATTATATTTCACGATGCATTTTATTTGTATTACTTTATACATAATAATTCTTCTTTAAAAATATATTTATAAACAAACCTGAATGGAAATATTGTGTACTAGTTTTGTAGAAGTATTTCTAAAAATGTGAAATTTGAATATTTTAATGCAATTTTTTACAATTTAATGTTTCTTTTTTATTAGTATAAATTTAATATATAGCACTACAAATTAATAACTAGTAATAATTTTAATAAAGTTTTCAGAAAATTGATAAAAAACGTTAAGTAATCAATGAATAAGGATTACTACACGAAAAATTGACAAAGATCATCCTCAAGTAACGAAAATGTTTCCACAAGCCTGACTCACTAATCAGTGGTAACTTGGCTAGTTAAGCCGCATTCACACCAAGGCGTTCAGTGGTGAGGGAGGAAGCATCGACCAATTAAAAGCCTTAGGAGTCACTTGCCGAGTTTTAGAATTAAATGAAGCTTTTTATGCTTCACCTCTCAATGTTTTGACGTTTGGTGCTTGAATGGCCAAGTGTCTAGCGCTCTGTTTCGGGTTCGAGTCGGATAGATGTTTGCAGTGGTTCGAACGCCTTTGCCGTAGGTCGCGGTCTCATATGACTAAGAGCGGAGCCCAGACAGATTTCTCTCACCCACATCATTCCCAGACTGTAAAGGCAACTCAGCTCCATGCACAGTGATGTGGTGTGGTGTAGTAATAGTTGTAGCAGTAATGTTTTTGGGTGAATGTGAGGCTTTACAGTGCAAACAGAAATCAAATTCGTTTACCTCTGATGCTGTGTACGTTGAAATCATTACTTTGTAAACGAGAGATTTAGTTGAGATTGTCACATTGTCTTGCAACGACACAAATGAGTACCAGGCGCGAGTTTTCAAGATTTTCGCTACGTGATGCTCAAAATGTGAAACAACTTCTCTGTATTTTAGAAGACGACGCCGAAAGAGAGTCGTGCGATATGACAGCAACGACATAGATTATTTCTCCCACAGAAAACTTGAATCAAGTGTCTCAAACATTTTGAGGAATGAATTGTCATTCCTATTTAACGGAAATAGCAGGCATATAACAAAAATCACTAACGGCGCATTCAAATAGCGTACAAAGGAGTTTCTACTCAAATTAAACAAGAAGTAATCACTAATTAACTTTAATATATTTAATTATTCAGATACTTATACGACATATTTCGATATCTTTGGCAATGCATTAATAAGAAATAATTTTATGAAATATGCAAGATTTCTTAATGAATTTTTTGGGAATATTTGCTTTTCATTATTTCTTATATTGTAATTAAATAAAATATTTATCTTCCTTAAAGATCTTCTTCTTAAGGGAATTAATTTTCAATACAAATTGCTATCATTAATTAAAAGAAATTGTGGGAAGGAATACAATTGATTTTTTCTTCATTACAAAAACTGCTCTCGAGTTTATAGTAATGCTAAATGGATATTCCTGCAAATTCCTATTGTTATTACTTATGTTAGAAATTTTTAAAATGCACAGAACTTAATGAGTGCGAAATAAGATTTATTTACAACATGACATCGGTTGTTTAAATGTATGAGTAATGGCAGAAAAATATTATAAATTGTTCTAAGAATATTAATTGAGTTGCATAAGATCATTATAATTCACTCACACATAAACAGATTATACAGAGTATAGTCGTATCTCAAATTTGCACCTTTTTTGAACTCCACGAATTAATTCGTGCGAAAATTAATTTTAATTCTCGACTAAAGCGAGTATTTTGGACGATTTGTGCAGTTCTCTAAGGCAAACATGAGTTCACCCATGATATCTTTCTTTCGCAATTTAATATTGATTTACAGTCATTTAACTCGACGCCTTTTAGTATTATTATACATATATATTATTTGAACACATATTATTTTACATATATCACACATATTATTTGTAAAGAAGTCTACAGTTCGTAACTTTCTAGTTAGCGTGCATTGCAAAGTTGGGTGACTTCAGAAAAGGTGGTGGTTAAATATCTCATGCGACTGCATAATTAAGCGTCTTCAAGATTTGTGAAATAGCGGTAACGCTAGCATGTGCCAGAGGGCTGAATTGCCAGGTAAGTGAGCCTGCAATCACCAGATTTGGAACAAAAGCATATTCAATAGCTATTCATTCAACTGAGCTTCTACAAGTCAATCAAAGACAATTGCTCCTGAATGACCTACAGGTAGGCAATGCCTGTCTCTCATCGGTTGATTGTATTTTACATAATGAGTGGAATATGAGGTACACCAATGTTCAAATATCGGATTTTAACGACAGTTTTATCTTTGTTTTTAAAGTTTAATTTTTAAGAAACACCGACTCGACTAACTAGCTATGTATAATAAAACATAATTATTGTTTTACGGGCATTTGACTCGATGTCTTTTCTGATCGATACATTTTATGTACAAGAGGTCTACGGTTTGTATCTTCTGATTAATGCATTACACTAGTAACTTCAGAAACGAAACGATTAAACAGCTATTCATATGATTGCAAAACTAAACATCTTGCACATTAGCCCAGTTTAGATAGCCCCATTTAGATAGTGTTACCTTTGTTTCTCAAATCTTCAAGAGAGATAAGAATAAGAGAGATTGCTCCTGTAAGTCCCCTAGGTAGTCAATGCCTGTACACATTCTCCCATCTGTTGATAGTTTTTTTACACATTAAGTGGGATATGAGGTCCCCAATGTTCAAATATCAGGTTGTAGCAAAAGTACTGTCCTTGTTTATGAAATTTACCTGTAAGAAATGATAACGCCGATTCAACTAACCATCTATAGTAAATCAGTGGATCAAATCCGTAAAGGAAAAAATAGTCATCTAGTTGTTAATCTTGGAATTGTAGCCTGCATCTTAAAAATTTTTTGAGTGTGTGATGAGATATGAAGAAAATTGTTAATTATTGGGGACAAACATAATTCATCGACTAAAATTTAATGGCAGCCACTAAGATGCTTAAAATATTTTTTAAGGCCTTATTGATAAATAGAAAACAATGAACAATGATCTTTGAAGCATGAAAATGCCAAACCCATGTTGCATGAGTGAATAAGAGTATTCTATAAATGTTTATTGGGAAAATAGGCTCCACCAATTTTCCTGATTTTGTTCCAAACCTTTTTAGGAGCTTACAGAATCATTTTGCAGGATTTTAAATGACTTCCAAACCTCAAGGTAAAAATCAAGCTAAAAATTTTGATCCAAATACAAAATGAATTGAAAAATACGTCGAAAACCTAATGAAAATAAAAAGAGATTATTAAAAAGAATGAGGAATAAGTTGATCATTAAATAAATAAAAATTGGAAAAATTTTTGTTTTATTTTATTTGGAAAAACAAACCTTTCATTAAATTTTTATAAATATATTGCATTTGCTTAAAAATTCTCTTCAGATACATTTATATCTTTTATGATTTTATCTTATATCTTTATTTATATCTTTAGATATAGTTCATAAATTAAATGTGATTAGTATAATGTTTCTGATTTACTTATATGAAAGATTGATGAAGTCTGAGATTTACTTCGTTATGAAATATAATTTTATTACACAACAGAATGTGCTATTCTAGAATTTCAGCAAGATAAATTATGAACAAGTGTACAAAGGATTTTCACTAAAGTGATTGATTGTTAAATGTATAAATTTATTTGTAATGAGAAAAAAAAAATTACATAAGAGCCTTACGTCATGTTAGGATTGATAAAAATTTAAAGTTAATTTCCTATATAAAAAATAAATATAGGCCGAAGGAACTTTATTTATGAATAATCTATAATTTTGTATTCCTTAACATCATAAAATATAATATCATAGAAGACTAACTTATAGGAAATTTTCTACTTGACACTTTCTAAGTTGCTGCTATTCTCATTTTTATTCCCCAGAGGAAGAGCATTAAGTTAAAAGTTTAAATTTTTGGCTTTGACTGAAAAAGAAACTAAATCTAATAATTGACATTCTCATCACGTCTGCTTCTAAGAAATGAAAATTTTATACTCAGAATTTTTCACATGAACCGATATAGTAAAATATCTTCCCATTTAATATAAAATTTTAGAAAACGTAACTTTTCGTAAAAATATTTTTTATTCATTCACCTTTTCATCAAAGGTTTTTTTTTTAAATTTATGCAAAAAGATGTTGTGTTATGCCTCATTTAATCCTTATAGAACACACTATTAAAATCTGAAATGTCTTCTGCAGTGTAATGTATATAATGATTACCATTAAATGATTTTGATAAAATTAAAATAAAGTTAATATTTTTGAAAAAGTATTTAAATAATTGTATTTGTTCTAAAAAATATTCTCCTTTTTATCAGAGGGCACAAATTCAATACATAAATAAACATTTTAAACCTAAAAAATTAAAAGTAGTTTTAAAATTTAGGATATCAAAGGAAGATATAAAACTAATCTGGAGAAGACCAAAGTTATATAAAGTTCAACTTAAACCAGCCTAAACTAAAAATCAAAGTTAACCGCACAAACCTAAGTGGGTTCAACCTAAATAAACACAAAACCAAGATTATATAGCGATCAACCTAAAACCAACCTAAACTAAAAACCCAAGTGTGTTCAAACTAAACCTAAACCTAAATCAACACAAACCAAGATTATATAGAATTCAACCTAAAACTAAAAACCTAAGTGTGTTCAACCAAAACCTAAATTAACATAAACCAAGATTATATAGAGTTCTGTTCATTGGTACACTGCAAATAAACAAATACATTCAATTTATACGACTTATTCACTGCTGAAGATGGAAAGAATACACTGACTTCTTGAGAGGAACTGTAGAGGTAACTGCCCCGTATATGGTAGAAAACCCAGAAAAATTCCGCTAGCCACCAAATTGTCAATGTAAGACTTTATTTCGCTGTTAAGACTTTGATACATACCGATGGATCAACAAGGAAGATTCGAATAGTTTCAGAATCGACTATAATAATTATAATGATATATTATTAACTACATTTAGTTTGTAGAGTAGCCATTTTCAGAACAATAATTGACATGATTTTCTGGAAAACACCTTTACTGATTTGGACTAGCAAACTCTCCGACTTGCCCACTTTGCTTGACTAATTCTGAAATGAGTGGTAACCACTTGAACTACTGTTCTGGACTAATTGGAAGTAGCAGTTGTAAATACTGCAAAAAGATTTTAATTATTTTATGTGTGTTTCTGAACTGTATTGGGCTGCCCGTCATAGACTGTTGGCAGTCATGCCTAGGTCTGGCGTCGGTTAAAAAAATCATTTAGCTTGAATGAGAGCTTAGGTCTGATACCACTGAGGCTTCATTTGCAGTCTGCTTTTAAAAAGGAGAGAACACGATAGCTATTACGACAACCTGTTTAAAGCGTCTTACTCTAGTATCAAATTGCCTAATAGGAGCTTTCTGTATATATTTTCCCCCGTAGGACTTGTAAATGTGAGACAGTTTCTCCTAAATTCCTCCCATAAGGCGATATCTTCTCTTTATCGCTTACCTGTGGTGTTGTCTTTGGCACACATAAATGGGACACAAGGCCTGACTAAATAAAAATATTCTATTATTTATAATGCGATTTGTAACGCAATCTTCTAAAATATTTTACACAATACTCACCAGTTAGTGATATCATATAATAGGAAACGGAAAATAAGTTGGCTTGATAATTTTTACACAGAATGTTGAAAGTAAATATTTCATTCGATTGTTAGCTGTTGAATTGCTTCATACAATGTCTTATTTAAATGAAAGGCAGGCGATAAAATACTGACCTAAGTTAATTATCATCGTAAATATTTATAAATATTTTGTGTCATTATGCAACTATTTCTTTCAAATACAATCAACTAATATATTTTTTAGCTTTTTACCAGTGGCGTTTAATCTGAGAGTAAAAATGATATTTATCTTAATGGGTTTTCGCAATCAACCTTCATTTATTAGAGCTATCGAAACTATCATAGCTAGCTGGATGCCAGAAAGCAATGTACATCATGCCAGTAAGAATTTGAAATCAATAAAAGTAAACAAGATAAGGATTGGCTGGTTAATATATGTATATGTATTCATACTTGTGGTTGGTTATTCAATAATCAAAAGCATTAAAGTTTGATACATGCATACGGGAGAGGTATAAATAACGGACATATAACGTTGGGATTAATGGTTCATTATTAATAATATGGATTAACGTTATTATTAATCATATGGATTAACGTCATTATTAATCATATGGATTAACGTCATTTTTAATCAAATGGGTTAATGTCTGGGGATCTGAAGGCCATATTTTACAGAAACAGTTATAGAGTTCGATTCCCATTAGAACACAAGTTGGGCTAGATCTACTAACTAGATCTAGTTCCCATGTTGGTTAGATAAGCTGGGTTAAGATTTAGTAACCTAGAGAGCTTTATCTGAAAAACTTGTACTTCTTTTTTTTTGATGTATGTCCCTTATTTATAATAGTTTGCATTAATATCTTCTAAATGGAAGATCTACATGAAATAGCTACTGGCTATTCGAGATCACTATTTTCTAAATTGTGAGCACAGTATGTCTTTCATTATCAGTAGGCTTCGATTCTCGTCAGTAAAGATTGATCGCTTTTATTAAGATAAGATAACCTAGAAAATCATCTCAAAGAATATTATGCTATCTTATGCTACTGATCTCTCGGATCCATGTTGTACATTAGTAATAATTTGAATTAAGATTTTTGGAAGGCCTTCCGTAAAAATAGCTATTGAGATTATGTTTCTCACTAAAAGTTGAGCACTAAAAGTCTTTAATTTGTATAATAGTGTTACTATATATTTTTTTTTTGGAAGGAGAGGTAAACAAAGCCCCATACTTTTTACATGCATTTTTGTGCTTTATTGATTTGCAATTTTTTTTTTGAAATATATTTTCTAAATATTAATTAATAAAACTATCCATATAATACTAATGCTTGTAATAAAAGCATTTCAAAAACATAATAAATTCTATTTAAATACAATCATAGCAATTATTTTTCAATGAATATTCAAATATGGAAAACAAATAGGTTCTTTAAAGCTTAAAATAAAAAATATTAATAAAAACTGAAAGTAAAAATATATTCTCTTGAATAATGATCTTCTTTTTATTACAGAGATCATTTTCTTAAAATAATTGTTCATATGATTGTAGAAGTAATAGTATAATGATTGTAAAAATAATAAATAGTGTAATTAGAGAAATATAGTGGAGCTATGAAATCTAAGCATTATTTTTAAATGATCTCTTTATATTCAGTTATTAGTAGGTGGTATAAAATATTCCTTTTACATTTTTTTCTCATTTGCCATAAAATACAACAGCATCATTTTTATTGTAAAAATATTCAACAAAAGATAAATTTAACTAAATTAAGAAATAAAACTTGAATAATTTTTTTTAGTAATTAAGTAAAAAGTAATAACATTTAAGGGGCTATGTATATTATTTCTTCCATTTTAGCTTAAGTAAAAACATTTATTTAATTAAAAATCTTATGAATAGTTTTTTTTATGATAATATGCAAAACATTTAATTAACAAGACAAAGATAAGATAACAAATTTATTTTTGTCAATTATCAAATTACAAAGTTTTTTATAGCACTAAAAACTAATTGAGAAATGCATAAACACAATGCATTTTATTATATGAAAAAAAATTAAAATTCCTTAAAAATGAAATTTTTTTTAATATATAAAAATAAAAATGCCATAATAATAAATTATACAACTATGCTATTATTTAACACAGTATAAGCAATTTTTTTTTTTATTTTTCGTGTAGTGTTCTTTTTATAAAAGGATTATTTGATTAAACAGTGTTAAAGGAATAAAGAATGATAAAGACCATATTACTTACTTTAATATCTTTTTTTGAATTATTTTTGTACGTAATTCTAAAGTATGTTTATTTATTGATTATTGAAGAAGTATTATGCTATGTTCAATATTAGAATGTTAATAAAAAATATTATGTTATATATTCAAAATATTTGTACATTAGCATGTTTTATCGATTATTTGACTATTCCTGGTGTGTGTAACAGCTATGATGGTATTCCATTTTTTTATTTTGTGTTTCGTACGTAACACCATACAGGCATCGAACATGTTTTACTTTATGAAATATCGATTAACTATATATTGGTGAAGAAGTTTTCTCTGTGATGCATATTAAATGTTATGAAAATTCTTGACGTACTTTTTATTAATTACAATAACATAGTTAAGTTTTTTTAAATGTATTTTAATTAATGAATTTATTAAGGAATTTTTTTCGAGTTTTATATAATTTCATTGAATGGATTCAGTAAATTATCAGTATTAATCAGCAATCTGAAGTAACATGATGTCCTTGAAAATGGAATTACCAAGTACAATTTATTCAGATTTTTTAAAGAACTTTTGAATTTTCATACATATTAGCCTCTAAATTAACATATTAATATTGTAATTAATAAAGAACTTTTTACTGAAGCACTGAATTTGATTTAGAGTGACTTGTTGATTAGTGTTTTGGGTTTCATAACTAAGAAAGTTGGCACGAAAATGATCAACTGAATTTCCTGTATGCCGAACTAGTTGTCCATTAATAATGCAAGCAATTAATGTGCAAAAAAAGCTCTGGTTCAATTCCAAATTATTAAAAAAATATAAAGACCGAGTACAATTTATTTTGATTCTAAATAACCTTTGATTTTTCATACAAATTAGCATCTAAATTAATATAATAATATTTTAGTTAACAGAAACATTTTACTAAATCGTTGAATTTGACCTAGAGTGACTTGTTGGTTAGTGATTTGGATTTTTTAACTAAGAAATTTGGCACAAAAATAATCAACTGAAGTTCATACATGCCGAGCTAGTTGCCCATTAATAATGTAAGCAGTTAGTGTGGAAAAGAGCTCTGGTTGGAATTCGAATTAATAAAGGGAGGAGTCTCAAGTTACGCTCGTCTCGTATTACGCTAATCATCCAAGAATTGCACCAGACCATTTCGCTTTGACAAATAGGCTGTCTCCTTTGGAATTTTTTCGTGTCACATACAAATAAACTTACTCCTAAAAGTTTTTTTGGAAGGCAAAATCTGTTGTTTTTGTCTCCAACAGCACGGGATGGATGCCTCCAGAAGTAGTATAATCTCAGGAGTAGTAGAAATGGAATCACTTCTGTTGGGATGGATCACGAGTAGATAGAAGTCTGATTTGGCTCTGAGCCACTGAAGAAGGAGGGAAATGGGGAACTATCCGCATTTGCGTATCATATGGGATAAAACCCAGAAAACTTCCTCCAGGTAGTCACCTAATGATTCAAGATGCTGAACATCACAAACGTCATTGAGGTTTTTTTTTTTTTTTGAAACAGTGTCTACAAACAAAGCCGACAGTGGATTGAACCTCAGTTCTAATGCCCCCCAGCGGCGCAAGTTGCCACTGAGCCACGAGTCGGGCTGGTAAAATCTTCCATTTAACATCCATTGGAGGAATATTTATGATATGTGTAAGTGGAACACGTGGCCAATCGACCACCCAAAGAGAAAATTTATTTCTCAATATTGGAGAGGAGGATTGTCCATGGGTTTGAGGGGGCGAAAAAGACATTGCAAACCAAGAAACATTGTCTCATTTGAAGCGAAGTTAACTTTTATTTCCTGATAAAGCCATTAATTTATTATGGAATAAACATCATTGTCAACATTGACTGTCAAAAATATCCCCAATGAATATATTTGATACCCCTTTTGGTTTTAATCTTACTAATTGAACATTAAACTCTCTAAAGGCAACTGAACGCATAGACTGTCACTCTGTTCTATAATGCTTATGTCGACGCTCTGGTGTTCGGGGAATTGACTCCCAGGCGAAAAATATCTCACTATCACTTCTAGCCGGAAGCGGCATGGCGTTCAATGACCTGGACAGATATGAGAAATATGGTAGAGAAAGTAACTGTCAAGTTGAAATTTTGCTTTTGGCGTTTGTTTGGATATTGGGGAAGTTATAATTTAAAAATATTTTCGTAACTTAAAATTTTCATTTGTTGATTTGTATATTTCAAACTCTTTAGCATATTAATGTTCAACAAGTAATATAATTTTTTTTTTAAATTCAATTCATTTTTTTTTCCTCTCTATATGGCAGAAAGTCCTTTGTAAATAATTTTCATTCATTTTTTTTAAGTTTATCTGGCGCCTTCTATTGGTAGATATATGCAACTTAAATCTAAAAAAAAAAACTAAAATTAATGAATTAAATTTAATTAATGAATTAATAATTGAAAAACTATATTAACATCAGTGTCATCCACTACAAGTTAAAAAAAAATGTATTTGAACTTGAGTGGATGAATAAAAAGTATTTTATGAACGATTGAAAATTTGAACAAGATATAGAGAGTGTGAGCTAATAGAAGGAATTGAATAAGGATAAGTTTTGAAATTTTGTTTTGACGTTTGTCTGGATATTGGAGAAGTTACAATTTAAAAATATTTTCGTAACTTAAAATTTTCATTTGTTGATTTTTATAATTCAAAATTTTTAGCATATTTATGTTGAAAGGAATGTAGTCCTAAATCAGGCAAAAGACAAACCCAAATACACTTCTGACACTTTAGGAACATACAAACGAAACAGTAATTTCGACATTTAATCAGAGATGACAAATTCAGTAATTGGCCTGTGGTCACATAACAGGGTAAACATGGCAACTATATGCACATTTACCTATCACTGTTTCAGAGTCAAAGTGGTTTCCACCGGATATTAAAATGTCATGTCATAGAATGCTTATCGCAAGACGCTTAACAGCGTGATTTCCATTAGCTGGGGTACTAAGGTGTAAGATTTTAATATCCAATTGAAATCCACATTTATTCACAGCAAAATTAGGATATCCTGTCCTGTCCTGTCCTGTTATCACTGTATGTTCAATTTACTTTTTTTAGATAGTTTGTAACTCTTCTAAAATTGAATTGTATTATAGCTAAACTAAATCTAAAATTATATAAAGAGGATAATTGCTTTTAAATCTAACAAACTTGAATTTTTAATAGTAAGTTTAAGAATATGTTTCCTATCACTTGTAAGTTTCTTTATCAATTCCAGATTTTTATTAGAGATGACACTATTGAGTACTGATAAATAAATTTGTTTTCTTTCGGTTGAATATTTATGGTCCTCATGTTCTACTTGTATAAACTATGAACAACTCATTGCAGGGTGATTAAGGCAGGACATTGCTTTCCGAGAGGATGTTAGTGTAAATTATCCATATTTGTGTGTCGTTTTGGGGAAAATACGGAAAACTCCAACCAGGTAATCGTTGCAGAATACTTTACCCAGATTGTCACAATTGCTATCAAGTTACTTCGTTTCTAAAAGCACCATTGCAATGAACTTAGCGAGAGTATTCGAACATCATTCCTCCTGGACAGAGATTGTGCACACTACAGCTTGGCTACGAGTCGAATTTATTTCTATTTCGGAGGACAAATACATTTTACTGTGCAGTTATGATCGAAATATCAACCAAATTTTCTTCCCTTTCTTTATTATTTAAAATGCATTTTTCTACAATTCCGTTTGAGGTGCATTAAAAATATTTATAAAATATATTTGTGAGAAATATTTTTGCAATGAACCGAATTTATTTTTTGTTTAAAAGTAGCCCGTGCTTGGCAGTCGTAAGGCTTAAGGGGTGCCTGTAAAAGAACTACATTTAGACACCACTTACAGAACGCATTGTAATCACTGGATTGGAGATTTTTTTGCAAAATAGTGGTAAGCGTTTAACATTGACAATCGGAATATATAGAGAAAACTTTCTATATTTAATCTTTTACAATACACATCTAGGTAGTTAACTCTGAAAATGCTCTCGAAATTTTATTTTATAAAAAAATTATATAATCATCATTTATTTTGAATATTTATGTTCCATTTATAAATAAAAGGGAATTTTTATGTTTTGTATTGAAATGAATCATTTTTTACAAGTAGCCCGCATCAAACCAGTGGCTTAGTAACGCTTAAAGAAAGCCTTCAAAAAGAACTAATGTTCAAATCCGATGGTGGAAAGCATTGCAGCCCCTGCATTAAAAACGAAGAGACTTATTTATGAAATAGTAATAAGCGCTTAGCATTGACAGTCGGAATATCTAAATATAATTTTCTATATTTTTCTTTTTACATTACATATCTAGGTAGTTGCCTCTGAAAATACTGAAAATTTATTTTAAAAAAAATTATATAATTATCATTTATTTTGAATATGTATGTCCATTAATAAATAAAATGGGAATTTTTCTATCGCTTTTGTATTGAAACGAATCTTTGTTTAAAAGTATTAATTACCAAGTTACTGCCATAGTAACGCTTAAGAGAGGCCTGCAAAATAACTAATATTAGAATCCACTTGTGGAACGCATTTCAGTCTGCATAAAAAACGAAGAGACCTATTCATGAAATAGAGGTAAACGTTTAACAGCAGCAGTCTGAATATCTAGAGGGAATATTGTATATTGATTTTTATATTATGCATTTAAGTAGTTATCTCTGAAAATGCCCTCGAAAATTTATTATATAAAAAAGTTATAGCACTATTGTTTATTTTGAATATTTATGCGCATTAATAAAAAAAAAAAAAATGAGATTTTTTTATGTTCTATATTTTAACACCGACAATCGGAATATGTTGACAGAATTTTTATATTTTTCTTTTATATTAAACATCTATGCCAAACCGTCTCGGAAATTTTCTCCAAAGTTCATTATATAAAAAAAATATAGCAGTATTGTTGAATCTTGAATATTTATTTCCATTAATAAATAGAAAGATAATTTTTTTTATATGTTTTATATTTTATCCTCGGCAGTCTGAATATTTATAGAGAATTTTTATATTTTCTTTTTTAAAAACAAGGCAACCGTCTCGGAAAATTCTCTCAAAAAGTTCATTATATAAGAAATTACATCGTTATTGTTTTTTATTTCATTATTTAAGTATACTAATAAAGTAAAAGATTGCAACATGACTTTAATACATTCAATGCGTAGTCCTAATAAAAGCCTCTTCAATTTACGTTAAATTAGTCATATCAGTTTTAATTAGAATTAAATCAGTTAATGTCAAAAACCCATTTAAAATATAAATAACATTAAAATATTTAAATAGCTTGTACAAAAGAACTGTTGACTCTTTTGCTTCTTTATTAATGCTAATTATAAATAATCAAGCACATTTTCATGACAAGAATTGAAAATGATATCTGACAAAATTATATCTGATTATTCACTGCATAGTCTTCACTGTACCCATCAATTAATGCCTAATTAATCAATTCAGTTTTAATTAGAGTTAAAATAGCTAATGTAAAAAACATTTAAAATATAAATGACAATATTAAAATATTTAAGCAACTAGTAAATAAGAATTGGTAACTCTTTTTTATTGTTAATTTCCATATTAATGTCAATTATAAATAATCAAGCACATTTTCATGATAAGAATTGAAAATGATATCTGACCTAACTTAATGAAAATGGTTGAAAGCCTAATTACTATAATTAAATTTTTTTGTAAGAAAACGGGCATGGATTTTAATATCTCGAGAGTTTTTCTGTGAAACAAATTAAAGAAATCATGTAAGTACCATCAAGAATTAATCAGAATGCTGTTATGAATTTAAAAATCTTTAATGAATTCATGAAATAGTTAATTAAGGGGTTTTTTTTTTTATGGAAACATAATTCGAAATTAAAATAATATTAATGAGAAATGTTAGGAACTTAAATATTCATTACACAGTTTGTAGAATATGAAAATTGCTAGTGCATTGTTTTTGTGTAACATGTTTTTTAAGCAATGAGAAACAGTTTATGAAATAATAATTTGATAAAAATTTTTGTTAAAAAAAATATGTAAAAATAAATAAAAAAAAAAATCTCATTTATTTTTTTACTTCTTAAAGTGAATAGAAATTCATTTTTATTTTAAGTTTATTAATTATTACGCTTAAATGTAAAATGCGGAAAAAAAAAAAAAAAAAGAGAAGAGTTGTTTTACGAAATTACCCGTGTGAAAGAATTGTTCGAACTTGTTTGTGTGCAAAATTTTAGAGAGAAAAGGAACTTTAATTAGAATATGTCGTGCAAATATAAAAATTACATAAAAAAAAGAAAATTAAAACTTATGAATTAAAGATTCATCGCTAAAATAACATTCCATTTTTGTTTGTAATTATACTTAAATTAAAATATGAGACTATTCATATGATTATTCGCTTTATAAATGATTAACAATAGGACAATTTATATATATATATGTATGCATATTTATGTAGAGTCAAAAAGAAATCTAAAACAGAACTTAAATATAATTTTGTTTATTTATTTTAAGGCACTTTGCATATTGTTGATAAGAAATTTAATTTATAAGGAATTTATGTCAGATAATTAAAGCAGTTTTGAAATATTATAATTATAAAAAATAACAAATAATGAATAATGAAAGAATGATGAAAGGTATGCCATTTACAGAGCCAAAAAGATATATAAATTTTTTTCTCTTATATATTTTTTTAATTTTGAGAAAAAAAATGAGAATTGTTTACGAAGTGGAATTTGTAGTCCAACGGTTCTTTGCATGTACAGTGCTTTGCTTTGCATGTGTTGCTTGCAGAGAGATAAGATCTGAATCCAATGTTTTTTTTTTTTCATTGGATTCATAATCGAGATATCCGATGGCGATTATGTGTGTGAACGTCTCGCATTAACAGTGGAACTGTCTAAATGGTTCTTTTTTATACAATAACTCAAATGCAGAGCAGTTACTTTCTATGGGCACAACAACACCCATGCTTTATCCGTCATAGGTTTTCAGTGGTATATTATAGAAGAAACAGCAGTTTCTGACGAAGGTTACCGAGCATTTAAGAATAATTAAGTTATCCTAATGGCAACTTTTATTTCAAAAGTTTACTCAAATTTACTGAAACTAATGCTGTGGGACAAATTAAATTGGTCATTAAAACTTATTTTCGACAGTTGATTTTGAGAAAGTTTGAGCTGTGGCGTTATCACAACGGTTCCTTACAAAAGTGGAAGGATCATGAATGATTAACAATATTTGATGATTCTAGAACATAGAAAAACAAGAAGCTTTCTTTTAATTTTATTGCTTAAACTAAGATGAGATGCGCAAAATGTAAAAGTTTTAGTTGTATAACCTAATTAATAGTTACTTTATGTCCAAATAATAATATATTTTTGACAATTTTTTTTTGAACTTTTATAGCAAATTCAAAAAAAATAATTTTCGCAATTCAAAATGAATGTAATGACTTTTTGCTAATACGTCGTAATGATCGAACACAAACATTTTAAAAATGTTACAAATCAAGATCCAATAGTATCTCTTTCAAACATAGAAGTAATTATAAAAAAATATTATAAATCAAAAAATATTATACAACTATAAAATACAATACGGCATTACTACAATAACAAAACGACTTTATTTCATTTGTTTTGGTTTCTCACTTCAGTTAGAAAATATCATTAACGCATTGTATTTTATTGAAGCAAACAAAATGAATAAAATTCTTTGTTTCTTCATTCGTGATTCAATTTGAAATTTTATATATTTGTTCTATTAAATATTAAAAAAAGAAGTAAATATTCATATATATATATATATATATATATAAATAATTTAATATTATAAATATAATATTAATTATAACAGTAATATAATAAATACAATAGTAATATAATAATAAAATTGAATTTATATAAATAATAGTTTTGTTCTATTAAATATAAAAAGTTTTCTGAGATAATAATATGTTTGTTAAATTAATTATAAAATTACTTAAACTGACATATTTAATCAAATCAACAAAAAAATATGTCACACATTTAATCAAATTAAAAAAGGCAATTTTTAAAAAAATATGTTGTATGCCAGAAATTCTAAAATTTGTCCAATAAGTCAGTCTTTTATTGATGTGCAGTTTAAATTAAATGCATTTTTGTTTACAATATAAATTGCTTTAAGACTGTTAGGTAACGAAGTACATAAACTAATCATAATAAGTGATATTTTTGGAAGAATAATGTCATTTTAATTCCATTCAAAATAATGTCTTCATTCAAAACCCATTATTTTCAATTTTTGAATAAACATTTCTATCTTTGGGACAATAGGAAAAAAAGGGCTCTTGTGATAAATTTCTTCAATATAACGAAAAAGTCTTCAGCAACAAATAAGAAAGGAAATTAACAATAAAATGCTTAACGTTAAATGTATAATCTTAGAATTATACACAAAAATATAGGAGGCAAGAGTTGCTTGGTGGGTAGCTGGTTCGAAACTCTGCTACCGAACGTGAATTGAAACCCTCTTGTCTCTAAAGGGGGATGAGCATCACAATTCAATAGAACAGCATGCTCTTCCATTGGATTAGAGAAAAGAGAGTGAAAACATCCAGTTGCTATTTTTGAGATTGTTTGTTTAAAATTGAGAAAAGCATTGTAATACCACTCTTTGTATAATATGAGTAACATTAAGTTTGCTGCCTTCAGTTTAATAGTGAATTACTTCAGAACAAAATACCCAGCATTCAAAAACCGTTATTTATTTTTTTCAATTGGGTTTACATTAAGACATAAATGTTAACATTTTTTAAAATTTTTTTTAAATAACAATTTTGTTCTTTGCCCTGAAAAAAAATATTGTTACTGGAATAGTTGCATTTGAATTTTTTTGAAATATGAGTTATCGTATTATAATAGAATTTATCTAATAAGTTATAACTTATTTTCAATAAGAAGATAATACATGATGCCCACATAGCAACCACTTTGTATTCCCCGCGTAACATCTTTCATAATTGGACATGAACCCATTAAAATATCTGTAATTACTTGCATTTGCTTTATTTTCAATCATATCATTAAATAAAATATCCTTCTGAAAGGAACTATATTATAAAGAAATCATTATAACAGTTATAAAACCTTAACCAAAAAATTTATCTTTAAATATTGCGATTTTTACACAAAAGGAAGGAATTTACGAATTAGTTTCAATATCCTTCGATTTATTCAAACCTTTTTTTATTCATGTCAATAACAACATTAAGTATCCACTCCAGTTTAGGAATACGTGATCCTTTCCTCCGAGGAAACACGTTTCACATTTGAAGATGAATAATAAATCAATTGAAGACATCGGATAAGAAGATTTTTTAAGTATATATTTTATTATTATATTTTATTTTAAGAAGATTTATACTTTGCATTGATTAATGTGAATTCTCCTGGCAATATTTGCTGTTAATATTTGTCGAATTTTTTTCATGAAATATCCAAACTGAAAATGTCTAAAGATCCTATGAACATTTGAACGTCTCATACTATTAAAACAACTATTGTATTTTTATTTAATATCAAATATACAAGGTGAGGAACTAAGTTTCCAGGTTTCACACGATGAATTGCGTTAACGGTGTTTGTAATGGACATACATCCAAATTTTGTTTTTTTTTATAGGCCAGATATCTGCCAAGCTTATCAGTCGTAATGCAACACATATCGAACGCAAAAATATTTTTTACAATGAAGATGCCAAATTTTGTGTCAAATAAAGCATTTGCGGGAAGTTTTGCTTTTCTACTTTAACTTTAAAAAATGCAACTGAATCATGTTTAGTATGAGGAGAACTACGGCTATCATGCACATCATAATCTCCCTTGATGATAGGTTTAAACCCTTCAGTAATGGTGATTACGATATCGGAGACAAGATGGGAATAGGAAGACCAAAATAGCCGAAGACGTTCATCTGAAAACGTTATTATATGAAGATACAAATGGACATCGCTACGGCCAACAACTAATCAATTTGAACCATAAATTGCTTGAAAATGGCCAAAATGAGACAAGTCAAATTGCAGCACGCAATCCACGCCATAGCACTTCTGTCATGCAGGACACCATGAAAACACTGAAACGGGATCTACTACCACCCTCACCATATTCGTCAGACCGGGTTCCTTCTGATTATCGCTTTGCCCAGTCGATTGACTTGGATGGGTTACTCTTGCCTAATTTTGAAGGAGATCAAAATTCGTTGGATGAATGGTTTCCGTCCAAAGACTCGTCATTAAAGACAAAAGTCATGGTAAGCAATATGCAAATTTTCAGATGGGTACCATCGCGTAGAACAGGTATAAATGCGCAGAGCTTTCATTTCTGTTCAAATTATTCATGTGAAGAGGTTTTGACGTGATGATGACCGCACGACGGGAATTAGCAGACTTTGAACGCGGAATGTTAGTTGAGCTAGACGCAAATTTCGGAAATCGTTAGGAATTCAACATTCCCAGATCCACTGTGTCAAGAGTGTGTGCCGAGAGTATGAAATTTCAGGCATAACATCCCACCATGGACAGCGCAGTGGTCGACCGCCGCTAACGACCGAGACCACGACGTCTGCAAAGAGTCGTAAATTCTAACAGACCACTTTCAAATAACCGCATGGGAATTGCTCTGTGCGGGAAAGAAATTTGGCTTTCTTGGGCTAAAACTGTGCCTTTACTGACAGAACGACATCGCTTGCAGCGACTCTCGTGGGCACGTGAGGATATCTAGATGAATGGAAAACTGGCCATCGCGATTTCAGTTGGTAAGAGCTGATGGTAGGGTTCCAGACCCCACGAACCCATGGACCTAAACTGTCAAAGGCACTGTTCAAGCTGGTGGTGGCTCCGTAATGGTGTGGGCTGTTTTTCATGCCATGGACTTGGTCCTCTGGTGCGACTGACCGAACATTGACTGGAAATGCTTATGTTCAGCTACTTGGAGATCACTTGCAGCCATTCATGGACTTTCATGTACCCAAACAACGATGGGATTTTTATGGATGACAATGCGCCATGTCACCGGTAACAACTGTTCGCGATTGGTTTGAAGAACATTCTGGACAATTCAAACGAATGATCTGGCCACCTAGATCGCCCGACATGAATCCCATCGAGCATTTATGAGACTTCATCGAGAGCCCAAAAATCCTGCACCATCAACGCTTTCACAATTATGGACGTCTATCGAGAATGGCTCAATATTCCTGCAGAAGACTTCCAACGACTTGTTGAGTCCATGCCACGTCGAGTTGCTGCACTTCGCCGGGCGAAAGGAGGGCCGACACGATATTAATAGGTATCCCATCTTTTGTCACTTCAGTGTATGATCGCGATATTTATATATCGCCTGTGAGCTGACAAAATTGTGTAGATAGTGAAGGGGGATACTGAATAATATCTCGAAATTTGCAATTTTGTATTGATAAAAAACCCTGTAAACTTAGTTGCGCACCTAATAATTATGAAATGAAGTATTCATGACGTATCATTTATATCTTTTTTAAATGCATCTTTTATTCAACAAAGATTTATTTCAGCATATTATGTGATTCTATTTATCATGTAATTTGTTTTGTCGAAAACAAATACATAATAATTGTAGTCATGATGGATGTTCGAGTTCAGACCCTGTTGCAAGAGCAGGAAATTGACAATCGATATGAAAATTCTGCATTGATCTTACCATATGTGAGTGAAAGGTGGATCAAAGTACTGATGAGTCAATTGTTTCATATCTTGTGAAATAACTATAGATTAACAGCTGCAATTGGAAATGCTAAATTGCATTAGGAATAGTTGCATTTGCAAATATTAGATTAAATTAAATAAAGTTCCTTTTGAAAATTTTTGAAACTTGATTTACTATATACTTTACTATTACTATATTGATTTACTTTTTGTAATAAATACATTTTTAAAATAAGTAATTAATATTTGCAATAACTATATTCGTAATTAATAATTATATTCGTAATTTTTGTAAATAATTCATATTTGCAATTAAAATTTATTTATACACGAGGATGACAAGTGGTCATCATGCACGTTCAATTGTCCAAGTAATATCCTCCATGTTTAGTATATGAATCCATTCAAATTGTTGAACACTTTATTAAGGAAACACAACTTCTGTGTATCAATGTCGCTTGCTACTTCGTGCTACCGCTACCAAAGTAAGAAACTAAGTCAACTTTTTTTTTGACGTATTGTACTTCATATCCCTTTTCAGACAACTTTGACCTACATTTTAAGAAAAGTAAGATACTAAGTAAAAAAAATTCCTTAGGAGCTTAAAAAATTTTTTTTCCTGAATAATTTCACATGTCTACCGAAAATATCCATGTCCGAACTTTAAATCCCCTGAGGTCTCACTCAGTTTTTTTTTTCTCGACATGTTTCAATGGATTTCAGAGATGTGTTAGGCAGAGAAAAAAAGGGGCTTCTCCCCCCCCCCATCCTTTTCGAAAAACAAGAATAAAGTTCTCTCTAAAAGGTCCCGTCAGCACATAAGAACCCGAGGGAAACGAGCCAGTTTGAGGAAATTGATGGGCATACATAATTTCGAATTTACTACGGAATTTTGAAATATTGCTTTATTTCGGGTTTGCGCCTCGGACACTCGTGGAAAAATTTTTGCGAAACATGCAACAGTTTGTTTCTGAATGACTGGTGCTTTATTCCCATACGTGTGTATGTTTATGAATGCAGAGGAATGTATTGACTAAGATTATTTTCCAGACATATTGCTGTAATTTTTGATTTATTTACTATTTGATTTATTAAGGGAAAAAATACATGATGACAAAACTTTAAAATGAATTGCCTTTTTCTGTAGAAAAATCATTTACTTCTGGCTTTTGCTGCTCATGTTATAGAGCATGATTTCAGTTATAGAAATTGCTTAGGTTATGACATTTTTAAATGTACAAAACTATTGTTCTTATTGTTATAGTTTTGTAGTTTAAATGTACAAAACTTAAGAAACTTCAGAAACTTCAGGAGTTGCCCCAGTACAGTTTGGGAATGATGTTGGTGAGAAGTCGAATCGGGCTCCATGGAGCTCTGCAGTCATATGAGACCATGACCAACGGTTTAAAGTCGATTCCGAACCACTATAAGCATTCCTGTTACCACAGGAGTCAAACCCGAAACCTGTGGCACAGAACAGAGTGCTAGACATTTGGCCAATTAGACCCCAGGTCTAATATGACGTAATAAAAGTTGGGCTTAAAACCCTACCTCGTAAAAAGAAAAAAAAAAAATTCATGTTTCGAAATCTGTCTGTAGGCAATCGGCCTTGTCCCACCGATTATCTGTTGAGCCAATGAAGAAAAGTAATGTTTATATTATAACAATAAATTAAGATAACACCATTTATTGAGCTAATTATCCAAATCAAAAACATCCTTTTATTTTTAAAAATACTTTTGCCGGATGGATTCCACTACATCATGCGCCTCCAAAGTAACAACTAAGTCAACTTTCTTTTACATATTGCACTTCAAATCTCTTTTTAGACAATTTTGACCTATATTTTAAGAAAACCACCATACGAAAAAAAAAAAAAGTCCTTAGCAGCTTAAAAAATATTTTTTTTTCCTGAATAATTTCACATTTCCCGAACTGTCTACCGAAAATATGCATGTCCGAACTTTAAATCCTTTGAGGTCTCCCACAATTTTTCTCGATATTTTTCAATGGATTTCAGAGATGTGTTAGGCAGAGAAAAAGGAGGTTCACCCCCCTTTTCGGAAAACAAGAATAAAGTTCTTTCAAAAGGTGCCGTCAGCACAAGAGAACCGAGGGAAACGAGCCAGTTTGAGGAAATTGATGGGCTTACAATATTTCGGAATTTACTTTTTCGGAATTTTATGTTTAATGCAATTTGAAATATTGCTTTATTTCGGGTTCGTGTCTAGGACAGTTGTGGAAAATTTTTGCGAAACATGTAGGATGTTTGGGTTTCAATTGCCGGTGCTTTATTCCCATACATGTGCATGTTTTTTGAAAGCAGAGGAATATCTTGGCTAATACTATTTTTTCCAGACATATTGTCGTAATTTTTGTTTTATTTATCTATTAATTTCTGTAAGAAGATATCTATGTAGCAGATTCAATGTTACTCAGAGTGAAACACAAAAAGGTGGACTATATTATACTATCTTTACATTGTTTCAAACTGACTACTCACAATTTCTGACTGAAAGGCTCATCTGGGAGGGCGGCTTATTGGCCAATTGGCTAGCGGTCTCTCCGTCGGTTCCATATGAGTCAGGTTCGAATTGACAGTGGCAGGGATGTTTATGAGTGGTTCGGAATCCACTTTAAACTATAGGTCCCACTCTGTTTAGCCTCGTGTGCATAAGAGGACAGAAGAGCGACAAACCGAAATCAAATTAAAGTTTATTTTGGGCCTGAATGACCCAGTATCTGGAGCTCACGAGTTTCGGACTAGAATTTCGGCGGTGCCATGGATGTTTGTAGTGATTTGGAATCCACTTTAAACTGCATTTCCTGTCTAATATGACTGTTGAGAGTTGGACATAGGTCTGACAACTCTACTCTGTAATAAAGAAGACATGTCATGCTTTAAAATCTGTGAGTAGGCAATTGGCCTTGGCCCACCAAGGTAATGTTGCTCCAATGAAGAAGAAGAAGAAGAAGGTTTTATTATGAAAATAAATTAAAGTAACGCTATTTATTGAGCTGATAACATAAATTAAAACGTCTATTTATTTTTACAAATATTTCTGTCCTTAAAACTGTTGTCTTTAAAACGTCTTAAATAGTATGACGGATTTCACCACGTCATACCAAACATACCGCCTCCAAACTAACTTCCTTTGAAATGTTGTACTTCATATCTCTTTTCAGACAATTTTGACCTATATTTTAAGAAAAGCATCAAACTAAGAAAAAAATTCCTTCGCAGCTTTAAAAATATCTTTTTTTCTGAATAATTTCACATTTCCCCAACAGTCAACCGAAAATAATAATATAATTTGTGGTGACAAATCTTCTTCTCACAAGAAATAGTTTCTGGAATCGTAATATATTCTTTCTTTCAAAAGAGAGAAACCTACCTATGATTGGCGAGGATTGAAATAAACGTTTGTTTTTTTTTTTTCATTCAGTTGAAGATTTCTGTTTGCATATGGAAATAACTCCGGACACTTTATAAGCTGTCTTGATTGCAGGAGACAAAATGAAAGTCCAAAATGATTTGCATACGAAATCGACAATCACTCAAAAGTTTTGACTGGGCATATTGAGAGAAAGATATGGGAAGTGTGTATGAAAGGGATATATGAAAGGAAATTGTAGAAGGTTTCGAAAATAAACATGAAAAAAAAAAATATTTCA
Source organism: Caerostris extrusa (assembly GCA_021605095.1). NCBI lineage: Eukaryota > Metazoa > Arthropoda > Arachnida > Araneae > Araneidae > Caerostris > Caerostris extrusa. The sequence continues at coordinate 42,961 of BPLR01007470.1, forward strand.
GAGTAATTTTCTTGGTCTGATGTGCGAAATGGCTTTGAAAGACAAAATGTTTACTGATGCTGGTGATAAATTGCTGAGATATATGAATAAATGAAACATAAAACTTTAAAATTGTTGAACATTTATCATCAGAAAACTTTCTGGATTTACGCTCATAACCAATTTTATTACAGAATTTAAATGCGTATTTAGATCACACTCTTTTTGGAGAACTCTATATAGTACACATTCCATTGAATAGAAATATTATATGATGAAATAGCATTAATATAAATAGAAGAAATAAAAAATATAAATATGATGAAATAGCATTAATATAAATAGAAGAAATAAAATATAAATATGAAGAAATAGCATTTCTTATATATATCCATTTTTTTTCCATCTTCTATAGATAGATAAAATTGTTGAAAATAATGTTTTCTCATATTTTACCATAAAAAGCTACCTTGCAACAAATACAAATTTGTGCAATTGTTGTTTATGGTTAATTGCGATGGGATGTTATACATAATGTTACTATTAATAATTTATTAAGTTTACTATTAATAGTATTATTATTATTATTCTTATGATTAAAATAAGATTAATAATAATTTTTACTACTTAATATATTGATATTTTACTATATTTCAGCTATATTGAACATTTTAATACTAAATCTTTAAATAAATTTTTAATTTATATAGCCTACAAGTTGAGATTCAAGAATTAATAAGAAACTTATAATATTCATTTAGTCTATTTCTTTGAAGAAAATAGGAAAAAATATTGAAATAACAATGTATTCTTTATTTTTTTCGAAAGTTTTTGAAAAGTTTTCCAGGAGTAGCTTTTTTTGAATTGAAATATATTCTCTCTTTTAAAAAGAAAAACCAAATTACGATTGGTGAGGATTGAAATATACTTTTTTTTCATTCGGTTGAAGATTTTTGTTTGCATATGGAAATCACTCCGGACACTTTATAAGCTGTCTTGATTGCAGGAGACAAAATGAAAGCCCAAAATGATTTACATACGAAATCGACGATTGCTCAAAGTTTTGACTTGGCATATTGAGAGAAAGATATGGGAAGTGTGTATAAAAAAGGAAATCGTAGAAGTTTTCGGAGATAAATATAGATGCAAAAATACTTCAGAATAATTTTCTTGGTCTGATGTTCGAAATGGCTTTGAAAGACAAAATGTTTACTGATTCTGGCGATAAATTCCAGAGATATATGAATAAATGAAGCATAAAACTTTAAAAATGTCGAACATTTATCATCAGAAAACTTTCTGGATTTCCGCTCATAAACAGTTTTTATTATAAAATTTGAATGCATATTTAGATTACACTCTTTTTAGAAAATTTTATATAGTATACATAGCTTTGACTAGAAAACTAAATATTCACCATGCGCACATTCGAAGAAAAAAAAGGAAACGTATCAGATCTCTTGTGTGGTGATAAATATTCTCCTCACAAGAAATAGTTTCTGAATCGTAATATATTCTTTCTTTCAAAAAAGAAAAACCCACCTATGATTGGTGAGGATTGAAATAAATGTTTTTTTTCTTCAGTTAGAAGATTTCTGTCTGCATATGGAAATAACTCCGGACACTTTATAAGCTGTCTTGATTGCAGGTGACAAAATGAAAGTCGAAATGATTTGCATACGAAATCGACGATCACTCAAACTTTTGACTTGGCATATTGAGAGAAAGATATGGGAAGTATACATGAAAGGGATATATGAAAGGAAATCGTAGAAGTTTTCGGAAATAAATATGGTAGAAAAATACTTCAGAGTAATTTTCTTGGTCTAAAGTGCGAAATAGCTTTGAAAGACAAAATGTTTACTGATGCTGGTGATAAATTGCTGAGATATATGAATAAATGAAACATAAAACTTTAAAATTGTTGAACATTTATCATCAGAAAACTTTCTGGATTTTCCCTCATAAACAATTTTATTATAGAATTTGAATGCATATTTAGATCATACTCTTTTGGATAGTTTTAAGTAGTATACATTACTTTGACTGGAAATATTCCTCACGTGTTATATATTATTTAAAGCTAATAAAATGTAAAAAAATATGGCGAAATAGCATTTGATCCCCCATTTTGCAAAAATTATCATGTTTTAAAGAAAGATAAAATTGTTGAAAATACTGTTTTGTCATATTTTACCATAAAGCTGCCTTTCATCAAATACAAATTTGTGAAGTAGTTGATTATAGTTGTTTACGATGGTATATTACATTATGATACTATTAATAATTTACTAAGTTTACTATTGTACATATTTGTATTTTTAGACAATAATAATACTAATATAATATTATTTGTAATTATATTATATTATTATTATTATTATTCCTATGAATAAATTAAGGTTAATAATAATACTATTACATAATAATAATAATTTTATTACATAACATATGAATAATTAATTTCAGCTATATTGAAATTAAAGCATTTTAATTTTGAATCTTTAAATAAATTTTAATTTATTTTAGCTTACAAGTTTAGATTTAAAAATTAATAAGAATCTTATAATATTTATTTACTCTATATCTTTTTCAAAATTTTTCCAGGAAATAATGTCTTTAATTTAAATATAATATTTCTTTTAAAAGAAATTTTTTTCTATGTTTGCTGAAATTGAAATAAATTTTTTTTTCTGCCTATAGTCTTAATTACGATTACTTTATAAGCTGTTCTGATAAGATCGATTGAGGTTTTGACTTAGTATATTGAACGAAAGATATGGGAAGTGTATATGAAAGGAAATCGTAGAAGGTTTCCAAAATAAATATGAAAAAAATACTTTAGAGTAATTTTCTTGGTCTGATGTTCGAAATAGCTTTGAAAGATAAAATGTTTATTGATACTGGTGATAAATTGCTGAGATATATGAATAAATGAAACATAAAACATTAACAATGTTGAACATTTATTATCAGAAACCTTTCTAGATATTCACACATAAAAGGTTTTATTATAGAATTTGAATACATATTTCAATAACACTTTGATTGGAATACTACAAGAATGGCCAAATTCAATAACCACAAGGATATAGAAATGTTGAATAGATCCAGAACTTCATGAAGAAAGAATTGTTCAAGAATCTCTAAATAAATATACAAAAGTAAGATAAATTTGAAAAAGATTCAAATTTGATAAATTGATAAAAATGAAGAAGGAAGTATTCCAAATTTTACAAGAATTACTATCACATTCAATAGCCAAGAGAATATATCAAAGTTTGAAAATTCTAGGCATAAATGAAGAAAGAAGTATTCCAAATACAATAAGAAGCACTATACAGATCAATAGGCATGGAAAATGCCAAAAGTATAAATATAAACTTTCAAGAAGAAGGAATTGATCAATGCACTACCAGTACTTATGGCTATTGGAAATACAAATGTTTAAAATCATAAGCCAAAACATGAAAAGTGATTCAAAACCATATTACAAACTTCAAATAAAATCCAAATTCACCAGAAATTTCCTGAGGATTAACGTTATTCATGAATCATTTCAAGAGTTAAGGGGCCCTAACTACCATTTTCCGCCAAAATTTGCAAAATTTGGAATGGAGTTTTATTTGCTTGCTGTACTTTTTTGGATTGCGCCACGAACCCCTAATCAGGACAACATCATGTTCACACGTGATAAAAAAAAATAATGAAATTGCAATAGGTTCTTTATTTTTTTTCAAAATTTTTTAAATTGAATCCAAATGAAATAATATATAAAAAAGGGAAAAAGCGTCAGATCTCCTTTGCGGTGTTTCTCAGGAAATAGCTTCTTCAATCGGAAATATATTATTTCTTTCAAAAAAAAAACTGTTCTAAGTTTGCTGAAATTGAAATAAACTTTTTTTTTTTGGTAAAGGATTTTTTTCTGCCTATGGAATTACTTCCGGATACTTTATAAGCTGTTCTGATTTGATTTAGAAACAGCAAATCCAAAATGATTTACATACGAAACCGGCAATCAGTCAAAAGTTCGACTGCTATATTAAGGGAAAAATCGAGAAAATGTATATGAAATCGAATCGTAGAAGTTTTGAAGATAAATATGAAAAAAAAATATTAATGCAGAATAGTATTTTAGAAGTTTGATATTAGAAATAGTTTTGATAGAGAAATGTATGGTATAGTGGAAATATTAACTCTTGAAATATAAATCAAGGGAAATATATATTTCAAATACATTTTAGAAATTACTCTAAACAGTGTGGAGCTTATACAATAAAATACAATAAAAATAATAATAAAAATAAAATTTTCATGCTTCAGTGTATAGCTGAACATGAAAATTTATGTTTATCTAAATACTTTGAATATTGTACATTGTGTGCTAAAACATTTTCAGAATTATTTCAATAATGGATTAAAAAATATAAATGCTATGGATTGTTTGTATTTTTTTTAAAGATAAACATTCTATATTTCTAAAACGCGTAATAAATATTTAAGCTTAATTAAGTAAATTTATTAATAGGAAAGTGAGAAAAAGTTAATCGATGCTTTAATTAAGAAAAATGTCCCCAGAAATATTTTTGAAAAAAAGATAGGTGCTGATGCTGATGATTTACAAAGACTGATAACTGACTGGCCATGATATTGATGACTCTGTTGAAAACACAAAATGTGCCCACTTATATATCAATTGCTTAGTATTTAAATAGATCCATGGCAACATTAAAATAAAATATTTATAACTGAAAAACTAAAAATGCTGCGCACTTTATCTTTTCGTGAGTTTTCTATGTCAAATTCTTTAAGATTTGGTTGGTTTGTCACTCTGCGGACATTTTGCGCATACTTTTGGCTAATTAGACCAGAACCTCCAGTTTAACGTGGATTCCGAAACACTCACAAACATCCATGCCACCACCAGAATTCCAAACTGAAGCCTATGGTACCAAAGCCAATTGGCTGTCAGGCCGCAATCCTTTAAGAGGAAATGAATGGAAATAAATTGTGATTCTTGTTGAAGAATGGATTTACCTAAAAATTTGCAACAAAAATAGATATTTGCTACAAAAAATGAGATATAAACTTACTTCCAACAAAACTATATAGAGATATTTATGATTGTTGTTGCTCCTATAATAAGAAGCTATATACTACGAAGAATCCAAATTTACCACGATGAATGAACTCCGAAAGTTGTTCTCGACCTGTTGGCCAGTTGCCTAGGTCTCTGACCTATGCTACAACAGGCTTCAGGTTCGAATCCCGACGGTGACATGGACGTTTGCGAGTGATTCGAAATCCAAGTTAAGCTGTAAGTCCCGTTCAAATGAGCACGAGGTGTGCATAAAATGACAATAGAACGACAAACCCAACCAAATAGGAAAGTTGTTAAGGAGGACAAAAACATAATATCCTAAAAATTCTTTCTATTAAGTAAAGTGTTATGCAAATTTAAAGTTAAGTAAAAAATTCTATCATAACAGATGTTTAAATAATTACTTACTCTTTAAATATTGATTAAATGTCCTCAAAATAATTTAAAAAAATTTATTAATATCTTAAATAAAAAATAGTTTTAAACAAAAACACTCCCTGCAGTAATAATAATCAAATCTTAATTAATCTCATGATGTTTCTACAGAAAATTATTCTACAATGTAAGTTTTATTTATGTCAAATTTCTTGTTACCTTCAAAAATTCAGAATATTAAGTTATGAAAGATTATTTAATATTCTAAAGCATTAAATTTTTGACAAAATTTTAAATCAATATTAACAATTAAATTCTACTTTGTCAAATTTATAATTGACAAGATTTTTATAACGTTTATTTATTAAAATATTTTTATTGAGGTGAATTTTAAGATTTTCTACAACATTGTATTATTAATTCAATTATTCAAATGATGAATAAGCAATTTTGTTATATATTTAAGAGGATGTGTTGCTAATTTCAAAATGAAAATTATTATGAAAATAGTTCAATTCTTTGAGTCAAATTATTTATGATTAATTAGTTATATCATAATAACATTTTTAAACTTAAAAATTGTTTTCAATAAAATGTTTATTAAAAATGATTTTTTTAATTCAAAATTTCTTGCCTGTTATCCGTGGATATGAATTGCACTTTAAATTTCTTCGAAAATCGTGATGTGGGTTAAATGCAATTACAAAAATCTGTGAGCATTTTTTCTGGAAGTTTTATATGATTTTAATAAAATCACTACCCAAAAATACGTTTTTTTTGGGGAAAAAAGAATTGATATATTTTTGATTGTTAGAAAAATAAATATTATTTTTTAAAAATAAAGAAAGAGTCAACTTTTCTGCGATTGAAAAATGTCTACTGTTTATAAAAATGAACTTCTTCATTGGCGCAACAACCCCATGGTTGACAAAGGCTCTCTGCCTATTGGCAGAGAGCGAGACAGGAGCTCACCCCTACGCGTAACGCTTTATAGTTATATTAGACACGAGTCTACGATTTAAAATGGATTCAGAACCACTCCAATCATCCAATTCCACTGAAGGGACTCGAACCCGAAACCTAAGGCACCGAGCCAAAAATGAACTAGTGTATGAAAATGGCCTGGAATGGCGTTATAGATAAGAATTAAAACCCTTTGTTGAAGACCAATCTGATAATTAATTCCTGTTACTAATCAAGATTTTCATTCTGTTTAGCAAATATAAAAATCTGTATATCTGTCTCTCTTGTTTTCACCATAGATTTTAAACGCATATTTCTTGAATACTAGATGGTTTATCTATAATAATTATGGATAATACTTGATGGATTATCAATTTATACATCCGTGCCCGACGTCATGACCCATTATATGCCTTCAGCATATGACGTCGGACTCGAATGTAAGACGAAAGTGAAAATGTGACAATTAACTGTGCTTATCAAAGGATGGTCACTGCGTCATTGAGGTCACTTAAAGTGAAACATAGAATCTGTTATATTAGATATTTCAAGATGAGTGCATAATGAGTTCGCAGAATATAATTTAATTATTCTACGAACTCATAACTATTAACTCATAAATAAAATAGGCAATATCTGTCCTATATTCGCAAGAATAATATTTTAAAATCAAAGTTAATTTTTTCTCATAATTTCGACAGTTCATTTTTGAATATGTGGGTGCACACATAATATATATTTTTAATACATTTGTTTTCACTACTTGGGCCATTATAAAATAAATATATTTTGTAAAAGTAGGATAAATGTCCCGGGCCAAAGCAGAATGCAAAAATGTTCAAGGCGACCGCTTGCGGGTTGGCCATTCCCGATTTAAAGAATGAATACAAGTTTCAAATTTATTACTGTGTCCAAAAATAAGACAAATTTTAAATATACCATTCCTGGGGCATATGGAATTTCAATTTCTCATTTCTTTTTAGGTTGCTGGCACTGTCCTTGACATCTGTGTGAAATTTGACGTCAAAATATTAATTAGTGTTTGAGTTACGCTAGGCTTTGTGAGACGCTAAAACCGATTCCGGCAATTTATTGTGCAAAGAACTTGCATTCAATTTTGTAATTTTTAAGTATACAATTCATATAAATATATACTAGAAATTGCATTTTATTTAAATTCATTTTATGCTGTGGTCTCTCTCTCTCTCTATATATAAATATATATATAATGCTTTATAAAATAGCAATTATTCCAACTCATGAATTTTGCATTGTTGAACTTGAGTTAATCTGAAGAGGTTTTCAAATAGTTGTATATGTAAAAAGTCTTAGTAAGTAAAAACAAGTCAAATAAATATATAATAGAAATTGCTTTTTTTTATTTAAATTTGCATTTTATTTCTCTAATCTGCATTTTATTTCTATATATATATATATGACGCTATATAAAATAGCAATTATTCCAACTAATGAATTATTCTGTAACATGTGCTCCTTCGAATTTTGTTAAATGTAAAATTTCTGATGAGTATGGTGACTGTTTATATTAGATTTTTTTATGCTGTGATCTGTGTGTGCTGTGATTTTTTTATGTATTTACTAAATTATAATATTATTGAAAAAAGAAATGAAGTATGATACTTATATTACAGTTTCAATCATATTCATTGAATACAACGTACTTAGATCTGACCTTCAGTTTTTTTTTCTATTTTATCTTACCAATAAATCTTATTAAAAATTGTAAAACATGGTTTTTTTTTTTTTACTTGAAAGCAAAAATCGGTCTAAATTGAAGATAAAAAAAATCGTAAAAAAATCGTATAAAATTATGCATTTTTGATAATGTTATGAAATAATTGAAATAACGTTATAGGGAATGCATAACAGAAATAAAATTTTATGGGTAGTCCGAAAAAGGAAGTTTTGAAACTAGAATTAAAAATAATCTTTTAAACTAGATTATAACTTCCAAGAACTAATCATAGTAGAAAGAATTTAAAACAACTTCGTGTGTTATAACCAGTACTAATTATAAAGCTTGCACGAATTTTACAATTTAATTAATTATTCAGCTCTTTCTAGATTATAGAAATCTAATTATTTAAATTTTATAAACTATCTCCCGCATTATTTAAAATATATTTTGATTAGAAAGGATCATTGCGAAGACAAACACAGTTGAAAAATTGTATATTTTAAATAATTAATTGAATTGAGAAGATGAGAACAGGAAGCTCTCAAGATCTCACTTTGATATTTTAAGAGATGAAACTTTTTAATGAAAGTTTATAAACTAAAAAAAAATATCCTAAGGAAGACAAGGTTGTAAAGTGATCAAATAATAATGTTTAAAATTAATGCATGAAAATTAATAAACAGAATTCTTTTTTACATTCTTTTGTTATGATTATTATGCTGCTTTCAGATCTGGGATCTGATGGAGTTAGATCTGAAAAGCTTTCACCCTGTTGACTTCCGTTTTGCTGTGTTTAGAACTAAGAGCCTTGATTCTCTCTCCTTTCTTTTGTAATGTTCAGACTTGAGAACCTTCCCTCTGTTGACTTCTAATTTGCTATATTTACACATGACAGCAATGACCCTGTTGAAGTTCCTTTTCCTGTATTCAGAACTGCGAGCCTTGTTCTTATTGACTTCCCTTTTGCTATGTTCGAACCTGAGAACCTTGGCCCTGTTGAATTCCCTTTTGTTTGTGTTTAGATCTGAGAGCCTTAATCGTCTGTCCTTCCTTTTGTTATGTTCAGACTTGAGAACCTTCCCTCTGTTGACTTTTAATTTGCTATATTTATAACTGACAGCGTTGACCTTGTTGAATTCCCTTTGCGGTGTTCAAACCTGAGAACCTTGACCTTGTTGAATTCCCTTTTGCTGTGTTTTTGATCTGAGAGCCTTGATCCTCTCTCATTCCTTTTCTTATGTTCAGAACTTGAGAACCTTCACGCGGTTGACTTCCACTTTGCTATGTTCACAACTAACAGCGTTGACCCAGTTGAATATTCTTTTACTGTGTTCAGACACGAGTGAAGAATAGCTACTGTTCGTATGTTCCCTTGCTCTATATAATATCAAAATCCACTTATCTCAGGCTGTAAGCAAGCCATCGGCCATCATTTGGTAATTTAGTTTTTTAAATCTATCACAGAATTGACTCCAATCGCTGAAATATTTCATTAATCCCTAATTCTTGAAGTGAAATGGAATATGTGTCATGAGTTTTGTCGTCCAGATTTAAGGAAACCGATTTTTTATGCTTTGCAGATTTCATTCGTTGTCGGGTCTGGACGCAATTTTCGTTGACCCTCCTAGGTGGATAATCGTTCAGTAGAAAGCCAGTCGTCAAGAAACAAGAATTCCTGTGTTTATGGCATAAAACTTTGCTACATCTTTTTCAAGGTCAAATCCTTACGCTAAGGAGCGAACTGACTCTCATGATTTCAGATCTAGACGCACTTGCAGATAATAATGTAAATTTATAACTAAAAAAGGAGATTAAACTGAATAAAAAATCGAAAAAAAAAATATAACAAAGGCAACAAAATATATATATATATATATTAATATATGAAAAATAATATAAGCGCAAAGTTATCATTATGATAGTAGAAAAATATTTGTTAGTTACGAGCACGTATATTCCATAAAAGCTATTATTTTTGTAATGGAATGAGAGAGATATTATGTAGTATAGACTATTTTATCGTAAGAACAATATATTCTGATCAGAGAATAGGCTGAACGTTCGCCAAGACTTTGACATGCAGACAAATAATCTACTCTCATACTTTTGCTTCTTTCTTTTTATCTGATTGAACATTCGTTATTCCTTGAGAGGTAATTGGTTAATTCAGAATCTGAACTGTTCTATCAATAAGTTGGCTGTTTTCTGATAAAACTATAGGTAGCGTTTAGATCAGGTGTACAGGAAATTGTTTGTTTATTTACAATAATACTTCAGATAATGGATTTTCCCCATCATGAATTAGATAAGGATACTCTTGTGGGGACAATAAGTCTATTTTTATGATAAGTTTTGGTTTCAGTGTTATCTCAAAGAAGTCTTAGGAACTAATTCTTGTCCAAAAGCTGAGAGAAAGATTTTCAATTAATAAATTTGCGGGAATGGAAGTTCTTTATGTTGGTCCATTTCAACGTTAATTAAGTTGTCTAGGGTTAATGGTTTTGGACTTGAACTGCTTCCAAATATTTGAAAAGTTTTGCTTTTAGCTTTTAAAAGTTGAACTTAACTTAAGAAAAGAAAAAATATATATCTATGATTGAAAATGTGATTAATTGTCTTGAATAGTTTTCGGTTTTTAATGCTATAAAATATTAAATAACTTGCATTAAATCGAAAAAGAAATTTTTTAAAAAATCAATATGACTGTAGCATTATGATAGAATTTACTGAATTTTCAAATTCCCTATTAAAGATCTGCATTTAATTATAAAATATATTGAATTATAGTTCTTTTAAAATTACTGATGGAAAGGATTTATATTTATATCTATTTGTTTTTAAAAACCTAAAGAAACAAGTTTTTTTTTTCTTTTTTTTTTTTTCTTTGAGTTTTATTAAGTTTATTTTTCCAATAGAAACCCAAACTATTGATAAAACGTCAACCTTAACAAAACAAGAGTAAACTTCCACTTGTGAGTTAAATTAATGATGAAATTATGAAAATTGATTTATTTCTTTTGAATAAAAATAAATCTTTTTGTTAGATGGGCACTGACAGAAGTTTTAGCATTACAGAGACCACTTAGCTGAGCATCGAATTGGTAAACATTTTTTGAATATCGATAAAGTAGAAGTAAAAAAATTTTTATTAGTTTTAATGAAAATAAATATATTTGCAATAATTTTAGTAAAATAATTAATAAAAATTTTAATTAAAATAAAATAATTTTTTTATATAGAGTGGCTAATGAAGGACTGAAGAATTCAATAAAGTCAAAACTTGTTCGTTTTCAACTTTTTTTTTTTGTGAGTTGTAGAGTAACTTTTGGAGATGGACACGATTAAATAAATTATAGTTCAAAAAACTAAAAAACACGCTTTTAGAGTAAATCAAACTAAAAAGTAAAAAATAATTGTTAACATAAGAATAAAATTACAGACTAGAAAATTAATGTCACTGTTCTAAAAGCGTGGGATGCTCGATATCAATCGTTAAAATTTTTCACTAGTTTCGTTCCGAAATGCAGAGTTAGTTTAAACATGTCATACAAAGCACCCCACGCTTTTAGAACAGTGACATTCATTTTCTCGTCACGGTCTAATGTTTTTAAACTATAATATTTAAATGAGGTTCCGGTACGTGGA